>RJWJ010008534.1:0-53032 GCA_004363605.1 Indri indri
CTCGAGCAATCCTACTGTCTCAGCCTCCCGAGTAGCTGGGACTACAGGCATGCGCCACCATGCCCGGCTAATTTTTTCTATATATATTTTTAGCTGTCCAATTAATTTCTTTCTATTTTTTGGTAGAGACGGGGGTCTCACTCTTGCTCAGGCTGGTCTCGAACTCCTGAGCTCAGAACGATCCGCTCGCCTCGGCCTCCCAGAGTGCTAGGATTACAGGCGTGAGCCACCGCGCCCACCCGGGCTATTTATTTATTTTTTTGAGACAGTCTCGCTCTGTTGCCCAGGCTAGAATGCCGTGGCGTCAGCCTAGGTCACAGCAACCTCAAACTCCTGGGCTCAAGCAATCCTCCCACCTCAGCCTCCCGAGTAGCTGGGACTACAGGCGCTCACCACCACACCCAGTTAATTTTTTTGTTTCTATTTTTAGTTGCTCTGGTAACTTTTTCTATTTTTAGTAGAGATGGGGGGTCTCCTCTTGCTCAGGCTGGTCTCGAACTCCTGCGCTCAAGCAACCCTTCTGCCTCGGCCTCCCAGAGTGCTAGGATTACAGGTGTGAGCCACTGTGCCTGGCCCATGTCCCTGGTTTTAGGAGCCCCTGGGGAAGTTTCTCCACCCTACCCTGCGTCCAAACACAACCTCCGAGCTGAAAGGTAAGGAGAGAGGTAGCAAGCTCACGGCTCGTTCCTTCACCCCATCACCCCTTCACACGTGCGCCAGGCCACCTGCGCCTCCTGCAGGCCCAGCTGTCCCCAGTGCTGGGAGGGGGTGGTAAGAGCAGGGCCAGGGAAGTGAGTGTACTTGTCCTTGTGTGATTCGCCCGGTGGGCGCACTCGCGGGGCCTGCCCGCCTCACTAGTGCTTCACCCCTGCACTGTCCTCTCTTTCCCGCCCTCACTGATGCGCTCTACCCCCTCTGCTCACCTTCCCTGAGAAACTTCCTGACATGTTGTCAGTACTTGCTGCTCTACTTCCTCCCAATCTCCACTGGGGCTTCTGCCCCCACGGCTCCACCAAAACCGCTCTCGAGGCCACCACTACATCTCGCCAAACCCATATTGCTTGATCTCTGGGCCCAGGTGAAAGCCCGCCTCCTCGAAATGCTCTCTTCCCTGTCTTCACTTGGTTTCCGTGGTTCCCACCTCGCTGGCTGCTCCTCCCCAGGCTCCTTGGCTGCGTGTCCCTTTGCGGACGCCTTCCCACCCTGCCCACTCTCTGTCCCTTGGGTTTCAATCTGGCCCACAAGCCGGAGACTCTCAGACTGAGATTGCCAGATGGACCTTCCCCCCAGGCTTGGCTGGGTGCCTGCCGACTCCCCTGTCCTCCGGCGCAGCCCACAGGCACCTGGAACTCTGCAGGGCCAGGAGAGATCTCTGTTTTTCTGCTTGAACCTGTTTCTTCTCAAGTTGCCCTGTCTCCACTGCCGCCATTACCAGAGAGCCAGCTGCAGCCACTGTCTGTAGGTGTCATTGCAGATTCCTCCTTGTCCTCACTCCCAGGCCCATCTGTCCCCAGGTGCTGGCCAGCCCACCTCCCTGTGTCCCCGGTGCTCCCCGAGCTCCATCCCTGTCCCCAGCACCCGTTACTGTGGCTTCTGAGGAATCTCCTCATGGATCTCCTGCTTTCATGCTTGCCTCCCCCCTGCCCAAACGCTGCAATCTCTGTCAACCGCATTCAGAATCCAGCCTGATGTTTCTTAACTTGGCTTGGAAAGCCCGCTCTCCTTCTGCCGGGCAGCACACTGGCTCCCCACTCAAGCCTGCGGAGTTTACTCTGGATGGAGGCCGTGGCCGTCAGGGCCTTGTCCTCTTGGTCTCAGCTTGATTGTCACCTCCTTAGAGACTCTCCTTGACCCAGCAGCCTAATAACTCCCCACCTGGCTGTCCCCTCATCCCGCGTGAATCCTCTGCTTCGTGCTCACGGCCACCTGGAGACTCCCGACCACGTGCAGGCCTGGGGCAGGCAGGGGTCTCGGGTGCCCTGCGGCCTGCAGGATGCCATCCGGGAAGGGCTGGGGGCGGGGCTTCTCCTCATTTGGGCCCCTTTTGGGGGCAGGGTGGCTCTGGGCTGGCAGGGCATCAGGTGATGGTCACCACAGGTCTGGAAGACGCCAAGTTCGGCATGGGCAGGGATGGGGAGTCTATCTGTGGAAATTCTCCTTTTGAAAAATTAAAGCATATTTTCTACAGAGACAGCTGGGGATTCTTCTCCCTCAGATGGTGAGCTGCCAGAGGACAAGGCTGGCTGTCACCCATTTTTGTACTTTGGCACCTGGCACAGTGCCTGCCATATGGCAGGGGCTTAACGTTTGTTGAATGAACTCTTGGCCTGGCACCAATAGGCCTGAGCCTGGGCCTCAGGGTGCCCTGGGTGGGGCAATGCACAGCGGCTCCCCTCCCAACTCCTGGCAGCCAGCTGGGCCCGACGGGTGTGAGCTGGGGGGACTGGAGCTGCTGGGGATGCTCCAAGCTCCACGTGGCCCTGGACGCCTCACCTTGGGAATCACGGCTTGGACCCGCTTGAGCAGAGTCTTGCAGAGCCAGCAGAAGGGGAGAGGGATGGGGAACTGCTGCTCGGAGAGATCCTGGGGGGAGAGCGGGGTGGAGGCCAGGCTGGGCGCTGGGAGAAGCGTCCTCCAGACTCTGCCTCCCCTGTCTCCCCGCTTCTCTCCCTCCTGCCTTAGGCCCTTCCCAGGGCCTTTGTGGGATCCCACTACCTGGCTGTGGGTGCCTCCCTCACCTGTGTGTGAGGCCCAGGCCTTGCCCGGATGGCCCCAGGCAGCACAGGGAGGACCAATTGGCTCAGCAGAGGGCCTGGCATCCCCAGCTCCTGCTCCGGTGTCCCCAGCTCCTGCTCCGGTGTCCCCAGCTCCTGCTCCAGTGTCCCCAGCTCCTGTTTCAGCTCTGGCTGCCTGGGTGTGCACAGGCTGAGGTGCTCACAGATGGCCTTTGGGTTCTAGGGCATAGCACAGGGTGTAGGTGTTAGGTTCTGGGAAGGAGCCCCACCCCTGCTCAGGCTGGCCCAAGGGCTCAGGGCCCAGGGCCACTGGAATGGGGGGTGCAGGATGGGTGGGGGTGCCATGGTTTAGAGCTCCATGGTGGGGACAAAAGGCGGAGATGGGGTTGTGTGGGGATTAGGGAGGAGGTGGCTGGGAAAATGTGTGAATGAACATGAGCATATATGTTTGTTAGAATAAATAAGCATGTAAGCACGTGTGTGTGCAGGCCCACCGTGTGCACCTGAGCAGGTGGGGCTCTGATCCTGGTGCCTGGCTGAAGGGCACTCAGTTTCCTGGGCCCATTGTGGGCAGGGTGTGTATTATGTGTAGCCAGTTGGGGTGGGGTGTGTGTGTGTGTGTGTGTGTGTGTGTGTGTGTATGTGTGTGTAGGGCTGGGTGCTGTGTGGGGGTCACTCTGGGTGTGGCAGGCGTGGGGCCTGTGTGGGGAGGCAGGCACGGGCAAGCTCATAGCTCACGATCTGGCTCTGGAAGTAGTCGATGACCAGGGGGAAGTAGACATCAAGCACATGGCGGCACCGGGGCACCAGCAGCTTCAAGGGGAGGATGTCACACTCCTGCTCCAGAAACTTCCGAGTTTTGTTCTGGGAGGACAGAGATGGGGCTGTCAGCCTGGCCTCTCTGTGATCTTCCCCTGCCAGAGTCCCTGGACGCAGGGCCACCACCAGGGCAGACTGGCCCCTCTCCCAGGGCACCGGCATTCAGAGTGCCAAGGCGTTAAATAGCCGGGCACATGTAGGACCCCCGGCCCCCAGGAAAGACTGTCTTTGGCTGTGCTGCTAAGCGCAGGCTCTGGAGGAGCCTGGAGTCCCCGGCAAAGCCAGGCCTCACCCTCAGCCTGGAAGAGGCCCCTTCAAGGGGCTCACCCCTTCCCTGCTCTGTCCCTCATCTCCTGGGCCCCAAGCTTCCCCCAGCATCTGGGCCTCATCACCTGGAAAATGGCCTCCTTGGTCATCTTAGCAAGGATGTGGACGATGTCCTCGCACTCTTGGCACAGGTCATCCTGGGAAGGGGCCCCAAGGTGGGGGTCACATGAGGGGGGTCATGCTCTCAGCTCCAGTGGGCAGGCTCTCTCGGGCAGGGGCTGCCAGGACACTACCCCCATCCCACCCACCCTATCCCATTTCATCTCACCCCATCCCCCTGCCGTGGGGGCTCCAGTCACCTCAGGGTCATCCAGAGCCCACCCAGCAACCTCCATCCCAGGCCCCCAGTTGCCGTTCATCCTTGGTGGTACTCACGGCTCCCACGTGTCCCCAGACCTCCTGCAGACAGTGCCCCAGGGCTCTGCACTGCAACGCTTGCTCCAGACTTTGGCACCAGAACTCGGGGCCCTGGGCACAGGCCAGAGATGGGGTAGCCCAGACAGCTGCAGTTTGGGGCCAGAGTAACTTAGCCAGGATCCAGGCTACACACCGGGCATCCTGACTCCACCCAACCTCTAAACCCAGTTTTCCTGGGAGTGCATGGCCATTAGACACGCTGGAGTCAGACAGCTCTGGGTTCCCCCTGCTTCCAGTACCCACCAGCTACGTGACCCTGGACAAGCCCTGGAGCCTCTCTGAGCCCCGGCTGCCTTGTCTTTAAGATGAGGCTCATGTATGGACTTGGGGTAACGCCTAGCACCGAGCAGGTGCTCTGTAAGCGGCGGGGCTGCCTGTGACAGGGAGGCTGGGGGACTCACCAGTGCCCAGGCCACAGAACGTGGGCAACAGCAGCCACGGCAGCAGGTGTGACTTGGCCATGACACCTCGGAAGCCTGGGCGCCTGCTTGGGGTAGGGGCCTTTATAGCTGGGGGCGGGGCCCGGGGGCAGGGCTCTGGGGGAGCAGCAGGGACTCTGTGTTTGCCTTTGCCTTGTAGAGCCCTCCAGGGGCTTTGATCCTACCTCTTCCCAGCAGGGACACTCCTGCCTGCCCTGCCCTTGTCCTGGCTGATGGCCATTCCTCCACCCCTTGTCCCCTGCCCTAACTGCTACGGCTTCCTCCACCCAGGGGGCTTTAAGGCATCAATACCTGGTCCCCCATCTCTCCGGGCTGTGGGAGGGGAGCTGAGGTGGGTGACCCCTTCCCGCACCCAGTCCTCCGGCCTCCTCCACTCTTGGGCAATGCTGTTAAGAGCTTCCCGCCTGGCTCTTGACCTAGAGCAAGTGCCGGAAGGGCAAACCCAGGACCTTCCTGGTAGGGCCACCTGCCTCCCACCTCCTTTTTCCCTTTTTCCCTAGAAAAATCCTCTGGTTCTATGGACACATGACTGGCATTAGTCAGAAGAGCATTTACATGAAACAGAGTGAACAAAATGCCCCGAGAGTCTGAGACAAGGATGTGGGGGCTGAGATTTCTGTGGCCCCAGAGTGCCTCTCAGACAGCCCCATACTGTGGATACTGCCTATGTCCCCTGGGGACCCCTCCAGGGCAGGGGCTGGGGCACAGCTTATGGGCAGCAGAAAGAAACTCTGCAGTCACAGAGGCTCTCAGTCCAGATGCTAGTGGGCTGGGCGCACTGGGGGAAAAGCTCATGGGCTGATGGGGAACAGAGGTTGCCCCAGGTAGAGGGAGCATAGCATTAGCTCATTGCCGCCATCCCAGCAATCGGGATGGATTTACCTGATTACCACGGGAGCCCTCTCCCTAGTGAGGCTCACGGGCCTCTCTACTCCAGTGTTCATGGGGTGGGCAGGGCGGGAATGAGTCCCATGATGAAAAGAGCTGGACACGAGATAGTTAAGTGAGACACTCAAGGTTACCCGAGGATTCATGTAGCTTCTGTTGGCCTCGAGCACTTGTCGGTACAACAAACACAGCTGCCATCATGGGCGTCCACCAAGAGTGTGTGAAAATGCATTAATGAAGGTCAGGAACCCAGTGACTTGCATAGGTGGGACTGGAACGTGCTTGTAGTTTAGTGAGTGTTACATAAGTAAGCTGAGTGGTGTCTGGTTTGGATGCAATCAAGACAGGCTGAGCAGGAGAGTGAGGATTTGTGGATGGCCACCTCCAGGGGAGCGCTGGTCAGGGTAGTCCAACCCTCCGGTCTCCATGGCTTCACACATACACGTTTTTCTCGTATTCAGGCTACAGTGCCTAGCGGGTTGGCTTTGGGTGGGGAGAGCCTGGTCCACGCAGTCATCCAGGGGCTCAGGCTCCTTCCTCTGCTTGTTTGAAGGGCTGGGAGTCCTCCTCTGGGTCCTCTGCATCTGGCCTGCAGGGGCCAGAGAGATAAAGGAAGATGGTGAGGGAGTCTTAGGGACCAGGCCCGGCTGTGGTGTCCATCATTTCTGCCCTCTCAGTTCAATCACATGGCCTCAGTCAAGCCCGGGGAAGGCTGGGAAATGCGATGTTCCTGTGTGCCCGGCAGGAAGGGGAAACGGAGTTGGCGAACACAGAGCACTGTCTCAAAGCCGTTACGCTGAATGCAAAACTAGGGTTTATGTGGGATTTTTCTTTTTCTTTATTTAAAGTTATTTAAAAAAAATTTAAATATGGAACGCTTCATGAATTTGTGTGTCATCCTTGCACAGGGGCCATGCTAATCTCTGTATTGTTCCAATTTTAGTGTATGTGCTGCTGAAGAGAGTACTATGTGAGGTTTTTCTAGGTAGTGGGTCTGTGGCTTCCATCAGATCCTCAAAGGTGGATTGGTGTCGCCAGACTGTTGAGAGCTGCCGTCCAAGAGCACAAATAAAGGAAACATAAAAAGCCAGCTGTGACAGGGCTGCCCTGGCCCTGCGGGGGTGAGGGTGTTCTGGCTCCTGATCCCTGGGATGGGCCCCTTCCTGGGTCCCCTGGCTGTAATGCCACCCTCACCACACAGTCTGATCACAACTGGGCTTCCCGGGGAGCGTGGCTGCAGGGGTCTGCCTGTGCAGGCGCTGTCCTCCTGGCCCATCTACTTCTCACTCTAAACGAGTAAAGAAACACTTTGAAGAAAAGAAAAGCAAGTACATTCAGATAGCTACTCCAGGGACTGGGAGATTGATCAATTTGAGTTTATTCACAGGAGCTGGCTCCCCTCTTGGTGTGATATTTCTGAGGGCCGGTTCCTTGTGACCAAACACAGAAGACACACATCTTGCCTGACATTTTGAATGCAGGTCTACACAGGTCTACACTGCCCAAATCTGCTGTTCCTCACCCCCAATAACCCTATCTAGAAAGCGACTCACCCCATTCCTGCAAAGGGAAGCCCCACAGACTACCTCTTTCCATCCCCCTGGCCAGAGCTGGTTGGACCATGGGGAGACACCAGACCCAAAGAGAATCAATCACAGACTTGGCTGAGCCAGCTGGATTGCTGAATTGGAGATGAGAGCGAGGCAGCAGCTTGGGGCGAAGAGTTGAAGTCAAGTTAATGGTGCATCACAAAGAGGGTCCCTGACCACTCAGTGCCAAGTGGCCTGGAGCAAATCCAAACCACACTTCACACTTCCTAAGATGGCTATTATGAAAAAACAGAAAATAGCAAGTGTTAGAGAGGATGTGGAGAATTTGGAACCCTAGTGCTCTACTGCTGAGAATGTAAAATGGTGCAGTCATTGGAAACAGTAGAAATCCATGTGGAAAACAGTTTGTGCAAAACAATTCCTCAAAAGATTGGACATCGGATTCCCTTAAGACCCAGCAATTCCACTCCTAGTTGTGTAAATATCCAAGAGAATTGAAAACAGAGACTGGAACAGACATCTGCCTGTCCGTGTTCATAGCCTCATTATTCACAATAGCCAAAAAGTGGAAACAACTTGTGTCCACCAGCATATGAATGGGTGAACCAAACACGGGATGTACATGCAAGGGAATATTCAGCCTGAAAAAGGAAGGAAATTATGACACACGCTACACCATGGATGAATCTTGAAAACATGATACTCGGTGAAATAAGCCAGTCTCAAATGAACAAATATTGCATGACTCCACTTCTACGGGGTGCCCAGAGGAGTCAAGCTCATAGAGATAGAAAGTAGATTAGAGGTTAGCAGGGGCTGGAGAGAAGGGAGTGGGAATTATTGTTTAATGGGTGTGGAGTTTCTATTTGGGATGATGAAAGTTCTGAGCTGGGAGTGGTGGCTCACAGAGGTAGTCCCAGCGAGTCCTAAGGCTGAGGCAGGAGGATGGCTTGAGCCCAGGAGTTCAAGGTCAGTCTGGGCAACATAGCGGGATTCTGCTCTAAAAAAAAAAATGTTCTGGCCAGGTGTGGTGGCTCACGCCTGTAGTCCCAGCTACTCGGGAGGCTGAGGCAGGAGGATCGCTTGAGCCCAAGAGTTTGAGCTGTGAGCTAGACTGATGCCACCACACTCTAGCCCGGGCAACAGAGTGAGACTCTGTCTCAAACAAACAAACAAACAAAAAACAGTTCTGGAGATGGACAGCAGTGATGGTTATGCAACAATGTAAGTGTACCTAATGTTACTGAATTGTACACTTAAAATGGTTAGGTTGGTAAATATTATGTATATTTGTATATTTTATCACAATTAAAAAAGAAAGGTGGGCGGGGTGTAGGGGGTGGGGGCGGGGAGAGACCAGTCGAGCTGGGAGTGGAGGAGAATCTTGTTTTTTTTCTGACTGTGGAGAATGTGGAACTTGAGAGCACTCAGGCTGGGTGGGACAAAGGGGATCAGGGAAGTGTTGTTACAGGGTTTATATGAAAATCTCCTTTATATCCTTTGTTATAGTTAGGGCTGCACTTCCCTGATGCTGCTGGGGCCGAGCCTCAGGGCCCATGAATTTCCTCCCCTCTGCCGCCCCCACTTGTTATATTTGAGTGTATTTGAATGTTGCTTCTGTTTTTAGGGTAGGACCCCTGGGAAACACAGGCCAGTGCCCCCGGGGAGGCCTCACGTAGCCTTTCCTAGTACAGTCGATTTTTTCTGTCTCGCTTTCTTTCCATGAGTAATAATTGCGCCCGGGATAAAGCTCGTTGGCGACGATACTGCCACTGAGCACAGCCATCATGCTTGCTTCCAAGAGGGAATTTCTCCATGGGGTGGGGAGGGAGGGACGGCCCTTGGCAAGGAAACTTAGAATTTATAAAGAGCTTTCACTCGTTTATTCCTTTGATCAAAAAATGGTTGATGAGCTGGGAGTTGGGACAACAGTGGTCACTGCCCTGATGGACTTAAAATCTATGGGGTTGCAGGAAGGACCAGTAATCAGAGTGGGTTACCACTGTGAAATATATATTTGGTCTTCATCCTGTTTCCTGGTGTAAAACTTCTAAAATCCTTTGAATCTCCAAAGTGCTATATTTTGTATGCTAATGTGGACTGATAGCTTCAGGGTGGGACTGGTCACAGGAAAGACCAATGCATGTTTGGAAGGCCCAACTTTGGGGAGGGGAGAGGAGCTGAAGGTCAAGTTGATCACCAATGGCCAATGGTTTAATTAAACATGCTCTGTAATGATGCCTCCACCAAAAACCCAGGAGGACTGGGTTCAGGGAGCTTCTGGATAGCTGAACACGTGGAGGTTCCTGGAGGGTGGTGCGCTTAGGGAGGGCGTGGAAGCTCCATGCCCCTTCCCCCGTACCTTGCCCTATGCATTTCTTCATCTGTATCCTTTGTAACATTCTTCATAATAAACTCGTAAACATGTTTCCCTGAGTTCTGTGAGCAGCTTCAGCAAATTAATCGAACACAAAGAGGGGATTGTTGGAACCCCAACTTGAAGCTGGTTGGTCAGAAGTTCCAGAGGTCTGGCCTTGCGACTGCTGTCCAGGTAGATAGTGTCAGAATTGAATTCGAGGATGCCCAGGTGTAACGGAGGTAAAGATCTGAAAAAGGGCAAAATGTTTTACCAGTTGTCTCATTAAAATCCCCACCCCTTTTTGCGAATTAAAACTTGTATTCCTGCCCCAGGCCAGTAATCAAAGGGGCAGGAAAATGTTCTTTGCTCTTCTTTTTCTATTAATAGTATCTTAAACCACAGGAGATGGCTCAACAGCCAGATCATCTTCACCAGAGATAAGTTTGACCAAACCCACCAACTACAAATAAGCAACAATAGCCCAAGGCCATGACATGTGACACAGGTCACATAGGCCCGAGCCCAACCTCTCAAAACCCTCCTTAAAAAGCCCTGTATTTCTGCTTGAAGGCAGGACCATGGTCTTTTGAGATACTGATCTGCCACCCTTCTCATTTGCCAGCAAATTAATAACCTTCTCTTTCCTTTTGCTCAAACCATTCATCCTCGTTCTTCATTCTCACTGATTTGGCCTTGGGGACAAGTACCAAAGGGGTAAAAGTACCGAACTTTCTGTAACACAGCTGGTGTCTGCCTCTTGGCGTGTGGGGAAAACCCCCACATTTGGTCATGGAAGTCTGCTGTGTGGATGACTGATGTGGTGTAAACAGAGGTACAGTTTGGGAAAAGGGCAAGGAAATGTTCTGAGTTGTCTCTCTAAAACCCCCATCCTTCTGGGGAGTTAAAACCTGCATTCCTTCCCCCAGGCCAGTAATCAAAGGGACAGGAAAATGTTCTTTGCTGTTTGTTTTCTAGTATCTTAAATCGCAGAAGATGGCTCTAAAGAATTGTCTGGACAAGGGTCACGCAGAAGATGGCTCTAAAGAATTGTCTGGACAAGGGTCACGAGACCGCTGTCACCAGAGATAAGGTTGACCCAAACCACCAATTATAATTAAACATGTGACGCTGTTCACGTAGCCCAACTGCTGAAAATCCCCATTTTAGAAAGCTCTGTATTTCTGCTTAAAGCCAGGATGGCAGTCTTTGAGACGCTAGTCCACTGCCCTCCCCATTTGCCAACAAATTAATGAACTTCTCTTTCCTTTTCCTCAAACCACTTGTCTTCATTCTTCATTCTCATTGATTCGGCCTTGGGGACAGGTACCAAACTTTTGGTAACAGTGTGAGAGCAGAGGAAAAATGTAGTTCTAGACTTTTTCTCCCAAAAAGCCACTCAGGCCTTGGAGAGGAGGAGGAGACTCTGGGGAGGATGGGACAGTGAAGCAGGGATTGGCCTGGTCACCTGTGGGGCTGGGACTGATGCAGAAGAGTCCAGGCAGAGAGAACAGCTCACACACAGGCCGGGAAAGGAGCGTGCAGGGGTGGCGCAGGGGGCATTTTGTCCTCATATGTTGCAGGAGGTAACTGAGGCCCCACTTCACAAACAGAGGGCTCAGGATGGTGGGGAGCTTAGCAGGGAGTAATGGCCAACCCCAAATCTGCTCCCAGAATGGCTCTGGCCCTGAACATCTGTGGGTACCAGGATCATCCCTTTTCCTCCCTCTGTCTCCTCAGGCTCAGCTGGACTCTGTTGAGAGCAGCCAATAGGAGAAGTTGGCAGTATTGACGTTGACCTTCTCACACCCCCATTCTCCTCTTCTTTACCCTGCTGTTGCAGATTGAATTTGTTTCCCCTAAAGATATGTTGAGGTCCTAACCCCTGGCTTCTCTGAATGTGACCTTATTGTTACCAAAAGTTCGGTACTTATCCCTGCGGCTGAACAAAGAACGAGGACAGAGTGGTTTGAGGAAAAGGAAAGAGAAATTTATTAATTTGCCAGCAAATGAGGAGATTGGCAGACTCTCCTCTTTAAGGCCCATCATCCTCCCGTTAAGCAGAAATGCAGAGCTTTTAAATAAGATTTTCAACTTCAGGCTACTGCTCTTTAACCATGGTTTGGTGGTCCTGGTTGGCCTTATTGCCTGTAAAGATGTCCTCATACCCTTTGCCCAGACAATTCTGTTGAGCCATCTCCTGTGGTTTAAAACAAAGAACATTACTCTGTCCCTCTGATTACTGGCCTTGGGCAGGAATGCAGGTTTTAATTCCCCAAGACCATGGAAGGGTGGTTAAAAGAGACAACTTGTAGTACATTTTGCCCTTTTTCAGGCCCTTACTTCTGTTACATTATTGGGAATATAGCCTTTGCTGTTGTCATCAAGTTAAGATGCTGTCATTAGGGTGGGCGCTGACCCAGTGACTGGTGTCCTTACAAGACAGTGAAATTTGGACACAGACAGAGTGCCATGTGACCACAGAGGCAGAGACTGGAGTGATGCGGCTGTAAGCCAAGGAGCACCGAGGATTGCTGGGAGCCACCAGACGGTGGGAGACAGAGAGGGACTCTTCCCTGCAGCCCGCAGAGGAAATGTGGCCCTGTGGACATGTCGCTTTCAGACTCCTGGTCTCCAGAACCATTAGAGAACACATTTCTGTTGTTTTTAGCCACCCAATTTGTGGTCATTTGTTCTGGCAGCCCTAGGAAACTAATACAGCTGCCACCACATTTCCAGTTCATCCCTATTTCCCCTTCCCCACACTGGGACATAAGGTCATATTTTCCAAACCCAAATTGGACACTGTACAAGACAAGCATGGTTCCAGTCACTGTTGCTGTATGTGAGTTCTGTGACCAAAGAACGTGATCATAGCAGAGGCCCTGAGGAAGATTCAGGTTTTGCATCTCGGTGCAGAACAGGCTCTGGCAAAGTGTACAAAGTGGGTGACAGGTGGCTTCAGCATCAAGACTGTCCTCTGAATATCTGTCAGGGGTCCCTTCCCTCAGGGCCCTGACAAAAACTCATCTACTGTCCTCCCTGCCAAGAATATCCCTTTCCCTCCATGCCCAGCTGGACACTCCCTGCAGGGAGGAAATGTGCCTGGCTTGCTCAGTGCTGGGAACACAGTGGCTGCCTAACCAACCAACCGCCATGCCGTCTTTCTTCCTTGCCAATGGGACCCGAATTTTGTCCAGGTTCCAGGTGTTCAGACAGCTGATTCCGTGCCCCAGCCCTGAGGACTCACAATGATCATTACCCGCTTTGCCAATAATGACATTGGGTGGGCCTGTGTTCATGTTCTGGTCAACCAGGCCCGATGGAAGTCTGCTGGGGCAGCATGGGGAGGACACCCTGGGGAATGTTTCCGTCCTGGTTAGAAGGGACAGATGGGGAACTCTTTTTCCTTTTGGACATTCCCATGCAAAGCGGTGGTGTTGGAGTGATAGCAGCCATCCTGCCGCAAGAAGGGGAGACAAGAGAAGCAGCTTGGAGCCCTGACAGGGCCGAGATGCTGACTTAACCAATCCTGAGCCCTTCTTGTTCTGTTGTTATAATGGTCAGATACTCCATTATGTGCAGCCCAAGCCATCTTAACCAAAAGCAAAAGAAAGAACGAGAAGGAAGGAAGGAAAAAGGAAGCAAAAAAGGAAGGAAGGAAGGAAAGAAAGAAGGGAAGGAAGGAAGGAAGGAAGCAAGGAAGGAAATTTGTCCTTTCCATCCTCTCTATGCAGATTAAATTCCACATCCTCCAAGGAGGCCTCCCAGTTTTGACCACCATCACCCCCTCCCCTTGCCCCCACTGCATCATCTGTCCTTTGTGACAGCTCTCAGCACTGCCAGGCTTGTGTGTCCATTTGGCTTGGAGGCCTCAGCCACCACGGTCCCTCCTGGGTCACATACTCAAATTGGGTAATGTAACCATCCCTGAACCAATCACTGTGCCAATGCAACGGGACGTGCTGATTGGCTGACACCAGACAGGGCTCGTCCCGTAGATGGCTGAAAAAAGGGACAGTGCCCTCAAAGCAAAGTCTTGACACTGACATGCAAGGAAGGAAGTGGATACTGAGAGGAAGACTGACAACCTTCTACCATAGTCCTCGTGAGAAATCCACATACAAAAGTGGGAAGTTGAGAAAAGTCTCCTGTTCATTCCCAGTGACCCATTTGGGGACTGAAAAAATAAATAAATAAAAAGAGAAAAGTCTCCTGTAATCCCAACTTAAGGGAGAGCCTCAGGTAACTTTTCGCTGTGTTCTCTCCCAGCCTTTTTCCTGTGCATATTTCATCATGTATGTTACATATATGGACATTTATATGTGTATCAGGCAGAATGGGCCTCCAAAGATGTCTCCTTTCAATGTCCAGAATCTGTGAGTGTGAGGGATGATCGCTCCTGGGATTGGGTTAGATTACATGGTGGAGTTGATACTGAAATACGGAGACTATCCAGTTGGGTCTAATATCATCACATGAGCCCTGAAAAACAGAGAAACATTCATCATCAGAAGCTTTAAAATCTAATTGTATGTATTAATATTAATAGTAGCCTCTCAAAAAGCTACAACCTGCATTTTTTAAAAAGCGTTTTCTCTACAAAGAATCTCATCAGCCATACAAAAAATCTGTACAGTTTTTATACTGAGCTAATATTGAGCTGCACTTGAATTCACGTTCTTAGCAAAACAATTGCCTGAGCATACACACTCCATACGCATCATTACAGGATAGCCATTTACTCTTCATGCAGCTTGGAGCCCTGACAGGGCTGAGATGCTGACTTAACCCTAACCCTAACCCTAACCCTAACCCTAACCCTCCTCATCTTCCGGTTCACTCTTCTTCTCTGAGCCTGTTGGTCTGCCAGGGCCCTTCTTTCCTGCCTCATTTTTGCCCTTGACACGGTACACAGCAGTATCCTTTTCCCATTTCTCCTTTAGATTAGCTGCTTTCTGTTCATATGGTTGTTTATCTTTGGCTGACTGTTCAGACCACATTTCACCCAATTTTTTTGCAGTATCCCCAATGGATAGGCCTGGGTGTTTACTTTGGATCCTTGGGTGGTGTTCAGAGTAAAACAGAAAGAAGGCAGATGGTGGCCTTTTAGAAGCATTGGGATTTTTTTTCTTTCCTTTCTTATCACCTTTGAGAGGAACATAATTTTTATCTCCCTGTTATAGCGAGCTTTGTCACTTTTTGCCATATCTTCAAACTTCAACTTTTCCTTTGCAGACATGGTCTTCCATCTCTCTGAACATTTCTTGGAGAATTTCGTGAAATTGACAGAAGAGTCCTGGTGTTTCCTCTTGTGCTCTTCCCGGCAGGTCTGTACGAAGAAGGCACATGAGGACATTTTGCCCTTGGCTTGTTGGGGTCTCCTTTACCCATGGTGGCAGAATGGTGTCTACTTAGTGCGAGCTTTTCCCCAGAGTCCTGCAGAGCGGCTGGATCTGACAGCGACTCTCCCTTCCCAGAGCTTTAAAATTTTGAGACAGACTCTCTCCCTGTCGCCTTGACTAGAGTGCAGTGGCATCATCATAGCCCACTGAAACCTCCAACTGCTGGGCTCAAGCAATCCTCCCGCCTCAGCCTCCCAGAGTGCTAGGTTTACAGGTGTGAGCCACCATGCCTGGCCATCTTGAACATCTTTCTAAGTTAGAACGTATAGCTTTAACTCCTTTTTATGACTGCATAATGTTTCATTTTCTGAGCTATACCATAATTTACTTAGCTATTTCCCAGTTGATGGTTTTCAAGTGTTCAGTATGAGGAACAATGCCTCAAAGAAAACTCTTCTGTGTATGTTTGTGGACCTCTAGGTAGTACTTTTAGGTAGGCTCAATCCAACTGCTGAAAGGGTCAACATACATATAATGTGCCCAATATGTTGGGCTGACTTTGCTTCCTGTGAGCAGTATAGGAGAGAGTGCCTTTCTTCTCCCTGGAATTGTGAATCTTTTAAATGTCCCTAAAGTTGCACCTGTCTATTGTTGCTGCCTACACCTGGAGATGCATCTGGAGCTTGTAGCTGAAGGGAATTTCTGCCCATTATTGGTTTCTGTTCCCTTCTGCATTTCTGGCCCAGCCTCCAATTGCTCAGGCCTAAGGAGATAAGAGCCCTTATTTCTTCAGGAAGCTGAGCTTCAGGCCCCTCGTCTTGGTCTCCCCCTGCAGGAAGAGGCTTCAAGTGGTGTCCCCAGGAAAATGATGGTGGCTGTGCCTGGAACAGGAGGGGAGATGTGGAGCCTGAGGAAGGAGGAGGGAAGGCCCAGGAGGTGCCTGGGTGGTTGAGCTGCCTCAGGACAGGCAGGAGCGAGGGCTTCACCTAGGGACGAGAAGCTAATTCTGACCGGGAGGGTGCCACCTGCCATTCCTGCAGGGACAAGTGGTTTTCCTGAGGAGATGGGGTCAAGTCATTGAATCTGAGGGCCCTGGCTCTGTGCCCAGCAGTGTTTCGGGCACAGGGTACAGTGACACAACGGGCAGCAGCCCTGCTCTCACCAAGCTAGCTGTCTGGCTAAGAAAACACAACAAATGCACATTTTCAGCCACCAGGAGGCTCCATCTCCAGGAAATTACGACCACTAAACCCCAAAGTGTAGTGGCTTAGGACCACAAAGGTTGGTCCCATGCCCAAGCTCAGGCCCATCGTGGATGGCCAGGGGCTCTGCCCATCGCCATCACCCCAGGGCGCAGGCTGACATACAGCTACCATCTTGAACATTGCCAGTCACCATGCCAGGGGGAAAGAGAGCTCCAGGGGGTCTCTCCCTGGCTGTTAAGTATTCCAGCTGGGAAGGGACACACTTTACTTCTGCTCAGGAAGCAGACCTGGCAGGGTGGCACCTCTGTCTCATCCACCCCCCCACCCAACCCCAAAAGCAAGATGGCCAGGAAGTGCAATTCCACCAGAGACCACAAGGAGAGGCCCTGGAGCCACCTGGAGACCCAAGTCCTTCCCTCTACCCCTTCCCCAACCCTTGCTTTTCTAGGACTTGGCTGCAGCCATCCTTTCGGGGCTGCTAAACTCCGAGGGTTCAGTCTTTCGGCCCCCCCAGGGGCCACACGCCTGTTGAGGAAGGTGCTCCTTCATTGCATGCAGGTAAAATAAAAGCCTCCTGTTATGTCTGGCAGCACAGAGCACCTGAGCTTTACAGCGTTTTGTAAACTGCTCTTTCTTACTGTTCATACTTATTTGTGATTTGATCGTTGTCTTCTCTTCCACTAGCATGTAAGTTCCACGAGGGCAGGCCCCATGTTCATTTTTACTCACCTTTGTACCCTTAGTGCCTGGCAGAGCAGGCACAGAGAGCATTCACTTGATACCTGCTGAATCAATGAACGTGGCCTGAGGCTGCGGTTCTTCTGGGCTGGGTGGCCTTGCTGATTGGTTGGGGGTGCTATCTAGAGGCTACCTGAGCAGCTGGCAGGAGAGACCTCATCCTAGGGGAAGAAGGAACCAGCTTGGAGCTGGGCTTGGCAGCGGAGCCCAGCTTTCCGGGCTGGGCAGGGTGCAGGGCAATTCTGGAAATTGACAGTGAGCTCTGCCCGCAGCAAGGCCCCTGGGGGACTCTTGTCCAAGTCCCATGGACGGGATGTCTTCCAGTAACCACTGAAGGAGATTTTCAGCAAAATCTTTGGGACATGTTGGTTTACAAGGCCTAACGGACTGAGAAGCCCGAGGGCTATGAAGCCTTCTCCTCATTTCAGCATAGAACCCTTGCTACTTCGGGGCCTCCAGGGTGCCAGGGGACACAGCCCAGCCTCACACCCCTGGCAGAGATGGCCACATCCAGCTGCCCCTAGTGGCAATGCAGAGAGAACAGCACCCGGGGCTGCATCAAATATGCTGGGGAAGAGGCTGGTGCCTACCGGAGTGGTGGTGCCCGGCATTGCCGCACTGCGGCCGGCCTGACCGTTGGTGAGTGAGTTGCAGACATAGTTGAAGGGCAATTTGTAGGGGATATGAAGTAATGCAGTGGCCCACAGGGTAAGAGACAATAAAATATGGGTAAATGTCACTACTCTGAATTTACACACTGGTTGGTGTGCCTGGGGAAACTTAGGTTAATAATGAAAAAGAAAAAAAAATCTAAACACAGGAGAAAGACTGGCAGGAAGTATATCACCTTGTTGTTAATGGCTATTTCCTGGTGGAATTATATGTGATCATTACTCATTGTCTCTGTGCTTTTTAAAAAACAGGCCTGAAAAAAATTAAACAAAAGAAAGGAAACTTCCCTTCCCCCTCAAATATACTAGGAAACAAGAAGCTATTAGAGCACAATTCAAGTTAGTATAGATTTTGGTTGGTTGTGTGGACGAGGCAGGGCTGGTGTGAATCAGTGGTACTAAGGAGGAAGCAGGAATCCCAAAACATGAAGGATTGCACCAGAAAATAAAATTCTGAGAGGTGAGAGCAGTGTACCCAGTCCTGTTACATGAGGTAGTGGGCAGCGGGTGTGGTAGGGTCAGGTACCAGGACTCCCAGCAACAGAAGCTAGAATCCAAGTGAGGTCACAGAGGAAGCCAGAGTCATTTGGGTCACTGGGATGGAAGGTGGTAGGTGTGAGGGTGGGCAAGGCAGGGGGGTGAAGGCTCACTGCCGGGTGAGGGCTCTGAGTGAGCTCTATGAACCCCATTTCTAAGGACTCTGGATCCAAGGTCTTATCAACCCTAAAAGCCAGACATGGAAGGTGCCAGTGACTTTGGAGATTCCCACAAGAAAGGACCCATGCAGGGGTGGTGCTGGGTGTGAGAAGCTATGTGAAGGAGAACAGAAGATGGGTGTGAGGGAGAAAGGGTGATGTAAGGGATTAACTTCTGAGAGCCGAGGTCTGGGTGAAGGCTGAGCCTCTCTTGTGGCCTGGGAACTTGAGAAACTGGTCATGGGCAGCTGGGAGGAGGTCTGCTAACTCCCTGAGAAACTGCTGACCACTCCTTTGTGTCACACTTTTAAGTGTGACTGAAACGTTGTTGGCCATGTGGTCAGGAGTACGTTCTCAGCTCTGATCAGCAACACCAAGGAGAGGTTCAAATCAGTCCTTAGGATGATTCCGTGTCTTGGCTACTGTGAATAGTGCTGCAATGAACAGTGGAGTGCGGATATCTCTTTCAGGTACTGATTTCCATTTCTTTTGGGTATATGTTCAGAGGAGGGATTGCTGGATCATATTGTAGCACTATTTTTAGTTTTTTTGAGAAACCTCTATACTGTTTTATGTAATGGTGGTACTAATTTACATTCCCATTAAGATTTCACTATGTATACATTTGTCAATATATCATGTTGTATGCCTTAAATATATACAATTTTTATTTTTAAAAAGTCAGTCCTCACAATCTATTTTTATTTGGCCATAATGGTGCCTTCAGGAGCTTCTCTCCAAGACACAAACCAGGGCATGCCTGTCATTTCTCTACAACCAGTCAGGTTTCCAGAGTCAGTAGTCTGCTCAGGCACAAGAATGGGCCCTTAGAGTCAGCTGATGCATGCACTGTCTCTGTAACATCTATTTTAGAGGGTATTCAGGGGGTGCATCCAAAATGATGACTAGCAACTATAGCATGTAAGGGCTCCTTCTAAAGCATCCAGATTTCCTTTCTTTGTTTCTTCCTTGCAGACTAACTTCATCCATCCAACCATCCATCCATCTACAGGGGCACAAGGAAACTTTTGGAGGTGATGGACATGTTCATCACCTTGACTGCTGTGATGGTTTCATGGGTGTATACATGTGTCAAAACTGATAAAGTTGCACACTTTAAATGTGTACCTAGGAGTGTACTTTAATTATATCTCAATAAAGTTGGAAAAAAAGGAAGGTAATTAGCAGTAGGTCAAAACTGATAACAACCCAAATATCCATCAGTAGGACAGTGTATAAATTGTGGAATATCCATACAATGGCATACTGAAGGAACAAACTCTTCAAATATGCAACAACATGAATGAGTCTCACACACATTGATGCTGATCGAAAGAAGTCAGACACAAGAGAATCCATTCTGTATGGTTCCATTTACATGCATTTCAAAAACAAAGAAAAGGAAACTGTAGTGTTTAAAAATATGTGCTCAGGGGTAAAAACTAATAAAACTATGGAGAAAAACAAGAATGTGATTATCGTTAAGGTCAGGATATTATGGCCTAAGAAGGGGAAAGGAAAGGCAGTTTCTGGAAGGGGAGGTGAAGGGGCTTCTGGAGCCAGCAGGATTTTTGACCTGGGTGGTGGTTATGCAGATGTTTGCTTGATACATTTTGTTTTGTGCACATTTTCGAATATGTTTTAGATTTCATAATGAAAAATGGAGCAATGTATATACCTATATTATACTATGCTTGTATGGAAAGATATAAAAAAGAAAGCTTTAATGGTAGTTTCCTCTGAGGAGAGAGGGTATGGGATAGTGGGGCCTTATATTCCTTTTCCTTATGCTTTTTGTAATTGAATAATAATTTCAAAAATCAATAAAAAAGTTCCTTAAGTGTTCATAAATAAAATCCACAAATTTTCATCATAAATGCATGAATGATAAAGCAAAGATGGCGCTCTCTGGCTGTAGGTGCTGACGGGTGTCTTGTGTGTGTGTGTGTGTGTGTGTGCGAGTGTGTGTGTGTGTGTGTTTAGTGGCGAGCACAAGTATAAGGACATCACTCACCATTGCTGGCTTTGAAGATAGACAGGGCTATGAGCCAGGAGATGCCAGCAGACTTTAGGGTCAAGAATGACCCTCAGGTGACAGCCAGCAAAGAAAAGGGAACCTCAGTCCTGCAACCGTATAGGATTTAGCTCTGCCAACCATGTGGATGAGACTGAAAAGGGATTCTTCCATGATCTCCAGATGAGAACCCAGCTGGCCTAACCCTTGAGTTTGGCCTTGTGAAAACCGGCAGAGGGAGCAGTTGAGCCCACCCAGACTTCCTGCCGACAGAATGGCCAGATAACACATGGGTGTTGTTTTAAGCCAATAGGTTTGTGGCAATTATTACGACAACAATAGAAAATGAATATAGCCATGGGCTGACAAGTGGAATGGAATGATTTCTCAGCCTATTGCATAAGGGAGTCTTTGGAGACAGTGTTCTTCAAATCGTAGGGGCTTCTGGGAGCAAAGTGGAGAAAAATTCATAAAAGACACGGAGAGGCTGCATTATCAACTCAACTGGCTCCAGTTGGATATGGGGAGTGGCAGGAAAGATTGGCATGTTGGCCTCATCAGATAATTGAAGTCACCTCTGAACCCTGATCTCATCTTGAAAGATACAGTCACAGCCTTGTTGACCACAGGCCTGGCAGTTAAAACGGTTGGATTAACAGAGAGGACAAAATTTATATGTGAGCATGTGTATGTGTGTGTGTTAGCCACATTCCCAGGGGCCTCTGAAGATATAGAGGACACAGTGCGGGGACAGAAATGCTCATCTTTGGCAGAGTAAATCTGATCTCCCCCCACTTCTTTCTTTTGTGGAAAGAGTCCCGGGATTATGAAATCTGCCTCAATCAGCATTAGGTGCAGGAAACAGGAAAGCCCCAGGTATTTCAACAGGAAGGGATTCACAACAGGACATTAGGTGTTTACAAACTGTAAGTGGGATTGAAGAAGCTGGTTCTGGATTGGGCCTCAAGGAATACTCTTAGAGCAATTAAGAATTTACCCACAATGGTTGTCTCTGATAGTGCTCCTGAAGCTCAGAGTTCAAGAACACACATCTGAAGCTGTCCATTAGGGGTTGGAAGGGCAGATTTCAGAAGCTTCTGCTCTCAAACCCCACATTTCCATGACCTTGCTTGCCAGCAAAGACAGGTAGAAGGGGGCAGAGAGCTGGCCTTGGGGTCTCCCAAGTGCAATGGATTCCGGGAAGTGTGCGTTTTACTTTCCAACCTCTTCAACTAGAAGGAAGGTAAAATGAGAGAATCGCCCCACAGTAGCCATCCGAAGGCCTTTTTCTTTGTATTGAAAAAGAAAATGTGTATAATCTGGGTGGAAAGCTTCTTCTGAGAGTTCTTTTTGTTAACTGATAAAAATATTTATCTAAGTTTATATTTTAAAGTTTGCAGTGAATCTCATATTTGCACAACAGTTTGCATCCAGTAGTTTTTGGGTAACACAAACATCAGTATGGCCAAATGTTAATTCATTTCCCCTTTGTGTTATAACAAATAAATATTTGTAATACACAATGTTCCTGAACAGGTATTATTAAAAGAAAAAACTGCTTAATAAATAATACCATAGTCCCAAAAGATACATTCTTTTAAAATTTAATTTTAATTTTTATTTGTTTTTTTAACTGATACATAATTGTACATATTTATGGAGTACATGGTGAGGTTTCAATACATATAATGTATAGTGATCAGATCAGGGTAATTAGCATATCTGTCATCTCAAACATATATCATTTCTTTGTGTTGGGAACATTTAATGTTCTCTCTTCTAATTATTTGAAATTATATATTATCATTAACTATAGTCACCCCACAGTGCTATAGAATACTAGAATTTATTCCTCTTATCTGGCTATAATTTTGCATCCTTTAACAAATCTCTCCCTATCCCTCCCTTTCTCCTACCCTTCCCTCCCTCTAGTATCCTCCGTTCTACTCTTCACTTCTATGAGATTAACTTTTTTAGCTCCTGAATGCGAGTGAGAACATACAGTGTTTAACTTTCCGTGCCTGGCTTATTTCACTTAACATAATATCTTTCAGGCTCATCTGTGTTGCTGGAATGACAAGATTTCATTCTCCCCATACGCACAAAGGAATATGAAAAGTGTGTGGGGGCGAAGCTGAAGTCCAGTTCATTTTTTATGTCCCAAATCATCATTCCTTCTCCTTTGTAAAATTAAGATTCTTGTTGTAGTTGTAAATTTTAATTAATTTTAACATGGCAAATGTGTTAACAAATTATTATTTTCTTTTCTTTATTTTTTATTTCAGGATATTATGGGGGTACAGATGTTTAGGTTACATATGTTGCCCTTACCCCCCCTCCAACAAATTATTGTTGATATAGGCGTTTCAATTTGCTCAGGATTGTCAATTGTAAGTGTGACGAAGCAGAATTTCCAGTTAATAAATGGATCCACAGGTAATTCTATGTCTCCTAAATTAAGCTTGTGACAATTAAACCAATAAACTGTAGCAATGAGAAAACTATTGACAAAGTACGACCAGGGAATGTTCATCTCAATGTAGGCTGGGATCTGTACTTTAAGTATGAATAAAAGGATGCTTGGCTGGTCTAAGGTAGTGAGTTACCTCACTTGATCGTAGTCAGTTACAGATTGAATTCCTTGTTCTACTTTTTTGTCCCCTTCTCACTACTGCACTTGAGTAGTCAAAAATAAAATAAAATAAAATAAAAAGATGCTTACTTGAAGTAGTACAAATGGTAACCAGGTACTGAGAAAACAAAGTGAGCTTGGGAAAGAGTATTTTTTTTTTGGAGCTCACAGTATAACTAGGATGGGATAAAAAGTGAAAATACAGTATAGGCTCATTCATATGAAAGTTCTCCAAATAGCCTGTACCAAAGCAATAACTTCTGAGCAAGAGATTATAAAAGCCATAAATGAAATCATCACTGTGAAAAATGACAGCCAGTTACTCTGAATGCTGATATAGAAAGGACATTGATAAGAATAAACTTTCTATGTTTTCAGGCTTTGATAGATAGCTGGGTTTCCCAAAACATAAGCAAGGATTGAAATCCAAATTTAAATTACTGTAAAGAAATAAAAATAATTTTGACACCTAAGTGAAAGCTTGGTGGTTTTAGAGCAATTCAGATACTAATCTATACAAGCTACCAGGAAAACTAGATAATGCAAACAGCTGTAAATAAAGGAAATAATTTGAGTAAAAAGGCAGATGTGGTATTTAGTAAACCTAATGCCTAAAAGTACAAAATCCCTGAAATAGGAGATAATGGAAATGTTTACCAAAAGTAAAGAATTGATGGATGCTGGTGAAATGCAAAATATTCCATAAAATTTTCATAGGTACTTTTTCTTCTCATTCTTAGGGTGAGGCTATTTATTTATTTATTTATTTATTTTATTTTACTTTATTTATTTATTTTTTTTGAGACAGAGTCTCACTCTCTTTCCTGGGGCAAGTGCCGTGGCATCAGCCTAGCTCACAGCAACCTCAAACTCCTGGGCTCAAGCAATCCTCCTGCCTCAGCCTCCCGAGTACCTGGGACTACAGTCATGCACCACCATGCCCGGCTAATTTTTTTCTATATATATTTTTAGCTGTCCAATTAATTTCTTTCTATTTTTGGTAGAGACGGGGTCTCGCTCTTGCTCAGGCTGGTCTCGAACTCCTGAGCTCAGAACGATCTGCCCGCCTCGGCCTCCCAGAGTGCTAGGATTACAGGCGTGAGCCACCGCACCCGGCTGAGGCTATTTATTTAATATTAAGTCATTAAATATGAAATGTCCAATTTTGAATTAAAAGTTTAGTTTATTATATCTCAAACAAAAAGCATATAATTAACCAAAGTGTGTGCCTAAACTATCAACACAGTTTTGCCATCTTAATGGTAGCTCATTTACGCCAGCAGTGAAGAAGCTTGGAGAGCAAGTGGCAATGAAATCGTGAGAAGCGTTATCCACAGCTTGTTGAGAAGTGAATATTTTTCCTTGCAAGAGTGGTCCAAAGCCTCGAAGAAGTGGTAGTCAGTTGGTGCAAGGGCTGGTGAATATGGGGGATGACAGGGAGTTTCCAAGTCCAGCTTCTGTAGTTTGAGCAGCCTTGTTTTTTGTAACATGTGGTCTTGTAAGAGGATTGGCCTGTCTGTATTGACCAATCCTGGCTGCTTAATCACAAGCATCCCTATCATTTCATCCAATTGGTTGCAGTAGACATCCGCTGTAATGGATTGACCAGGTTTCACGAAGCCATAGTGGATAATATCAGCGCTGGACCACCAAACAGACACCACTAACTTTTTTTGATGCATATTTGAGTTTGGACTGTGTTTTGGCACTTCATCTTTATCCAGCCAGTGCTGAACACTTGTGATTGTCAAAAAGAGTCCATTTTTTCATCACACATAACAATACGGTGTAGAAATGGTTCACCTTTATGTTGTGAAAGCAAAGAAAGACCAGCTTCGAGATGATTTCTCTTCTGACACTCGTTTAATTCATGTGGAACCCATCTATCCAGCTTCTTTACCTTGCCCATTTGTTTCAAATGGTACAATATTGTTGGAATAGTAACGTCAAACCTTGCTGCTAATTCACATGTAGGTTGAGATGGATTCACTTCCACTACAGCTTTCAGCTCATCATTATCCACCTTGGTCTCAGGGCACCCACATGGCTCATTTTCAAGATTAAAATCACCAGAATAGAACTTCTCAAACCATTGATGTACTGTGTGTTCATTAGCCACATCCTTCCCAAACACTTCATTGATATTTAGAGGTGTCTGTACTGCCTTGGTTCGATGACAGAATTCATATTAAAACACAATATGAATTTTTGACTTATCCATGGTTTCACAAAAATTGCTCTAAAAAATTTTTGAAAGATAATCACAATCCAAAATGTGCATTTGAAAAAATAAGGATGTATCTCACAATTAAAAAAAAAACCAAACAAGAAGTGTCGAAGTGAAATGTCAGAGATATTAACTGTCAAACTTTAATACTTAAGGAAATTGGACATTTCATACTTAATAACCTAATACTATTTTCCCCAGTACAATCAAGAAGACCGGAGGGCTAACATCTGGGGGCTGGTTTGTTTGATGTAACTGGTCCTGAAAAGAGCAGTTCTCTGAAGAAAGAGTGGTCACGTGTTGGTATTAATATTTCTGGTGAAATATTAATGCGCACTGTAAAACCCTCCTTTCCTTCGTTTTCCATCATCTACTTTCTCTAGTGGGTCCGTGATGGCCGATGCTCTTCCTGTTTTATTTAAGTTTTACTCTCTTTAATGATTGCACTTTTAGTTCCTGGCATTTCATTTTGTTATGTCAAAATGTCATGTGAATAATCTGAGAGTCATTTGCAGAAGTTGGTGGGAAAGCGGGAGAGGGATTTCCTCCCAGCTGGACTCTCCTCTGCAGTGCCTGGTCTGTGCAGTGGCCTCTGAAATGTGGGGATGGCCCTGCCACCACCGCGGAGGCCACGGTCTGGGCTCTGCTGGGCTCACGCTCAGCTCCCCTGGGCTGGAGAGTTCTCCCTAAGACTTTATTGAGAGAGATAAAAGATGACTTGGAAAAACAGGAAGTCATATCATGCTCATGGCTGGAAGACCGACTATAAATAGATGAATTTTTTTCCACATGAATTTTTCTTATAACAACATTTGAAATGAGAATTATAGTGTGATATTTTATTGGTCAGAATAATTTCTAAAGTATTGTATTTAGTATTTAGTGTATAAGTATCATGCCTCATGTATACTTTTAGTATAAAAGTATTATCCTATATAAACTATTACCCGAAGTACAATTTTAAAGTAAAGTAATATCAAAGGAAAATAAGAAAAAGAAAGCTGCAGTATTAAATGATGTGGTGTTAATAAAACACTAGACAGGTCGATGACACAGAATGGATAGCCTGGAATTTGATCCGATTACATATAATTTATGATAAAAGAACCAGTTCGAATCAATGAGGAGAGGAAAATGTTACACAACAGACAGTTTTAGACTAACCGAATAGCATTTCGAAAAGAATAAATTTCCATCCCACCTGATACCTTCCTAAAATAAGTTCCAGAGGTTTGAAGTGACACATTTAAAAATAGGTATAACTGCAAAAATTAGAAAAAAGATAATTTTCTTGGGAAAGGGAGTAATGACAACTTTCTAAACTAAGAAAAGATGTCATAAAGAAAGATATGTACTTGACGATAGAAAATGAAACGTTTCTATACATAAGAAGAACCAGATGAAATTTCAAAGGTCAATCAAGAAGTGATGAAATATTTGGAGCAAATATATTAAAGCATTAACATATTTATTACATGAAGAATTCTTACAAATTGAAAGATACAGTAGAGTCCAAGAGATTATGGGCAAGGAACAAAAAAGGCAATTTCCCCCAAATAAATGTCACTGTAAACAAACACGTGGGAAAATATTAGTTTGTACTCATAGAAATGGAAATTAGGCTGGGTGCCGTGGCTCACGCCTGTAATCCTAGCACTCTGGGAGGCCGAGGCGGGAGGATCACTTGGGCTCAGGAGTTCCAGACCAGCCTGAGCAAGAGCAAGACCCCGTCTCTACTAAAAATAGGAAAATTAGCTGGGCACAGTGGTGAGTGCCTGTAGTCCCAGCTACTCAAAAGGCTGAGGCAGGAGGATTGCTTGAGCCCAGGAGTTCGAGGTTACAGTGAGCTACATTGATGCCACTGCACCCTAGCTAGGGCACAGAGAAAGACTCTGTCTCAACCAAAAAAAAAAAAAAAAAAAAAAATTAAAAATAGGGGCCACTTTCACTCATTAAATTTGCATATTAAAGCATGGGATAATAGCGAATGCTGGTGAGGGTGCAGGAAACTTATACTCTCATACAATGTTGATGGTGTTTTAAACTGACACAATCTTTTAGGAAAGTATTTGATACTGTTCATTAGGAGCTATAAAATTGCTACTTAGGAATTTTTGGATAATATTTTAATTGAGACATAATTTACGTATAGTGAAATGCATAAATCCTAAGTGTCCAGTTCGATGAGTTTTGATAGAAGCTTACACCTGTGCAATTCACACCCTACTCAAGATATAGCACATTTTCATCCCCTCAGAAAGTCCCCTCATGCACTGTCCAATAATCCTCACATCGTCCTCTACCCCATACCATTTTTCTGATTTCTTTCACCACAGATGGATTTTTGCCTGTTCAAGACTTTCATGTAAATGGAATCAGACAAAATTTAGTCTTTTGTATCTGGCTTCTTTTTCCTCAGTTTTTTTTTTTAGATTGATTCATTTTGTTGCATGTATTAGTAGTTCATTTTTATTGCCAAGTAGTATTATATCGTATGGCTATACTTTAATTTGTTTATTCATTTACCTGCTGATGGACACTTAGATTAAGTCTAATTTTTGGCTTTTATGAACAAGCTTCTGTGAACATTCTTTTTTTGCCAGCAAATGAGGAGGGTGGCAGACTAGAGTCTTAAAGACCGCCATCCTGCCTCCAATCTTTTCTTTAAAATGTTTTTATTATGGCAAAATATATTTAAATTTGCACACCAAAATGATAAGTAAGTGAGATGATGGATATGTTAATTAGCTTCATTTAATCATTCCACCTTGTATACATATATCAAAACATCACATTGTACAATCCAGTGGTATTAATTACATTCACAAGGCTGTGCAACCATCACCACTATTTCCAAAAACTTTTTCATCACCCCAAGCAGAAACTGTATACCCATTAAGTTCTAACTCCTTCATTTCTCCCTCTTCCTAGCCCCTGGTAACCTCTAATCTACTTTCTGTCCTTATGAATTTGCCTATTCTAGATGCTTCATGTAAGCGGAATCATGTATTTGTTCTTTTGTGTCTGGCTTATTTCACTTAGTGTAATGATTTCAAGGTTTATCCATGTTCTAGAATGTATTAGAACTTTGTTCCTTTTTGTGGCTGAATAATATTCCCGTGTGTATATACACCACATTTTGTTTATCCATTTATCTGTTGATGGACAATTGGGTTGTTCCCACCTTTTGGCTATTGTGAATAATGCTGCTATAAACATCGATGTACGAGTATCTCTTTCAGTCTCTGTTTTCAATTCTTTTGGGTATATACCTAATAGTGAAATTGCTGGGTCATATGTCTGTGAACATTCTTGTATAAGTCTTTGTATGTATATGTGTTTTCATTTAGTTTGGATAAATATGGAGAAGTGGAATTGCTGGGTCGTAGGGCAGGTGCATACTTTATGAAAAATTGTCAATTCAATTTTCAAAGTCCATTGTACCAACAACGATGTTTGAGAGTACCAGTCACTCCACATCCTCATCAACATTTGGCATTGTCTTTTTTTTTTTTTTGAGACAGAGTCTTGCCCAGGCTAGAGTGTAGTGGCCTGATTATAGCTCACTGTAACCTTGATCTCCTGGGCTCAAGCAATCCTCCTGCCTCAGCCTCATAAGTAGCTGGGACTACAAGCACATGCCACCATGCCTGGTTAACTTTTTTGTTTTTTGTAGAGGTGGGGTCTTGCTATGTTGCCCAGGTTGTGTCTTTTTAATTTTAGTCATTTTGATGCCATCATCTCATTGTAGTTTTAATATAGAATTCCTTCATGATTTATGTTTAGCATGTTTTCAAATGTTTTGGTCATTCTTATCTTCCTTTGTGAATTATCTGTTCAAATATTTTGCCCATTTAAAAAAATGGATTGCTTTATTATTATTTTTATTATTGCAGTAGTAGTTCATATAGTAAAGAGTCCACAAATAGACCCACAAACAGACCCACAGTCAATTGATTTTTGACCAAGGTACCAAAGCAATTTAATGGGAAAAGAATAACCTTTTCAATAAATTGATCTGAAACAACTGAACCTCAACCCAGCTCACAATATATACAAACATTAATTTCAAATGAATCTTACACTTAAATGTAAAAGTTAAAACTATAAAACTGGCCAGGCTTGGTGGCTCATACCCATAATCTTAGCACTTTGGAAGGCTGAAGCAGGAGGATTGCTTGAGGTTAGGAGTTCAAGACCAGCTTGAGCAATAGTGAGACCCCATCTCTACAAAAAAATAGAAAAATTAGCCAGGTGTGGTGTGTGCCTCTAGTCCCAGCTAGTCAGGAGGCTGAGGCAGCAGGATCACTTGAGCCTGGGAGTTTGAGGTTGTAGTGAGCTATGATGATGCCACTGCACTCTAGCCAGGTTGACAGAGCAAGACTCTGTCTCAAAAAATAAACAAAAACTATAAAACTTCTAGAAGAAAACGAGAGGCTATCACCATGACCTTGGGGTAAGCAAAGATTTTTTGAAGAAAATACAGAAAATGATATTTCACATAGGAACTCTTGGGGGCCTGGGCTTGACTTGCAATGGGCCAGTTCATGGGACACTGAGGGTAGGAATTGGGCAGAACTTACCCCATGTTCTTGTCACATTGGACCCCAGAGGCCTGGGTGGAGGCTTGCGACTATTAATACATGGACTTTGTCACATACCCTTTAACACCCCAGGCAAGGACTTACTGGAGTATCTGGTCTCACTGAGTACCCCACAACAAAGACAGACACGGGTCACCTTCTGGGGTCTTTTCCCCTTCATTAGTATTCTCCCCTCTCAGGAGAATAAAGTGTCATACAAGGTTTTAGCCACAGCTTCTTTTCCTTTGGTGGATTGGGGCGGGGGGGTAGGTGTCACACTGGGGTGAGTTGTGCATTCATTCAATAAATGTTTGTTGTGTGTCCCATGCACTGTTCCAGATGCTAGAGATTTAGTGGTGAACAAGACAACCTTAATGGCCTTCACATTCTTAGTCATGAAATACTTACTGAGTACTCACTGGAGCCAGGTGCTGTTCCAAGAGGCTGGGGCACCCAGTGAATATGCCCCCAGAAGCTCTCAGACCAGCTGGGAAGACCAGAGGGTTAGAGTTAGAGTTCTTTTGGTGATAAGTTCTTTTGCTTCTCTTGGCAGGCAGTCTTCCTTTGCTATTATATTTTGGGGAGTGTATCCTCTAGGGTCCTTTTGGTTGCAAACAACAGATGTCTGCTTAAGTCATTTTGGCTTACACAAAAAAGGTAATTTATTGGCTCAAATAATTAACCAGTCTAGATAGCTTCAAGTACAAATGATCCAGAAATGCATGGTGTCACCAGAGCCCCAGTCCTGTTTCTCTGTAATCCTCGGTGTTTCCCATCTGTGTGTATTGAGATGGGCCTCAGGCTAGCGTCCTTCTTGGAAGCAGAAATGGCTTCACCAGGTCCAAACGTTACATCTTTGCAGTATGCTATACAGAGAGAGAGAGAGCTCCTTCCGTAGCTTCTCTTCCAGTAGTTCCCTTGGAAAGAGAGAGGGAGCTTCTTTCCCAGAAGTCCTATTAGATAGCTCCTCAGTTCTCATTGGCCAGTTCTCACAGATCATGTGCCCACCCTTGGGCCAATCACTGTGTCCACAGGAATGGGCTACACTGATTGGTTTAAGCCAAGCCATGTAGACACCCAACCTAATCACTTGGCTGACAACGGACAAAAAATATGGGCCGCTGTTGGTGGAAGGGAGAAAAATAGATGCTGGCCACCCAAGACTACCAATGGTGTGTCAATTCAAGGTTCAATAAAAGCAGCTGTTCAAAAGGACTCCCAGTAGCCAAATCTGCGGCAATTTGATCCTCAAAATAGATAATGACAATAATAGATTGCAATCCATTGAGCAAATTAGAATCCATAAGTTCATATGGATACAAATAATAAATGAATAAATAAACAAGGGAAACATTAATGATTGTGAAAGTCGGCCAGTTCTCATGGACTACCTTCATGCAATTTCCCATAATCTATCCCTGTAATACACTTTTTATATGTTTAATTTGCTTTTTAGCTTTTTTCCTTTTTAAAGTTTTTTCCCATTATTTTAAATGATCAGCATTATTTTTTTTATAATTTGCTATGCCATGTATTTCATCTTTGCATCATTTCCAATACCACAGGTATAAATTGTATAACACATTTTAGAGAGTTCTAACTCATTTTATGCATTTTTTTGGCAAATTTTACCCATAAAAGCACATTATCACAACATTGACTTGCTGTGTAACATTGTATGTGTATGTAAAAACATTGAAACCTCCTCAATAAATGAAGAGATGTACTTCATAGCTATAAATTCCTTCTAAGCACTGCTTTAGCTATATCCCATGCATTTTGTTATGTTGTGGCTTCATTTTCATTCATCTCAAGGTATTTTCTAATTTCCATTTTGGTTTTTTCTTTGATCTATTGGTGATTTAGGAAAACATTGTTTAATTTCTGCATATTTGTGAGTTCCCCAAATTTGTTTCTATTACTTATTTCTAGCTTTATTCCATTGTGATCTGAGAATACACTTTGTATTATTTCTATCCTTTAAAATTTATTGCGGTTTGGTTTTTTGCTCTAGCAATATGGTCTATGTCAGAGGTTTTCCCACTGCTATCCGGCCTCTACTCTTTTTGATGAAAAGTCAGCTGTTAATAATATTGGGAGTTCCCTTCTAAGTGATGAGTTGTTTTTCTTTTGCTGCTTTCAAGAATTTCTCCTTGTCTTTGGCTTTCAGCATTTTCACTGTGATGTGTCTATTTGTGGGATGTCTTTGCATTTATTCTATTTGCAGTTTATGGTGCTTTCTGAGTGTGTAGATTGTTTTTTCAGTAAGTTTGGAAAGTTTTCAGTCATTTCTTCAAATTTTGTTTTTGCTCCATTCTTTGTCTTCTTTCTGTACTTCTGTTATGTATGTGTTGGCTTATGGTGTCCCACAGTTCTCTGAGGCTCTGTTCATTTTTTTTCATTCTGTTTTCTCTCTGTCTTTGGAATTGCATAATCTCTATTGATCAATCTTCAAATTTGCTAATTCTTTCTTCTGCTTGTTCAAATCTATTGTTGAGCTCCTCTAGTGAATTTTTCATTTCAATTGTTGTACTTTTAAACTCCAGACTTTCCATTTGGTTCGTTTTTTCTTTTTTTGAGGCAGAGTCTTGCTCTGTTGCCTGGGCTGGAGTGCCGTGGCATTAGCCTAGCTCACAGCAACCTCGAACTCCTGGCCTTAAGCAATCCTTCTGCGTCAGCCTCCCGAGTAGCTGGGACTACAGGCATGCGCCACCATGCCTGGCTAATTTTTTTTTTCTATGTATTTTTAGTTGTCCAGCTAATTTCTTTCTATTTTTAGTAGAGACGGGGGTCTCACTCTTGCTCAGGCTGGTCTTGAACTCTTGACCCTGAGTGATCCTCCCACCTCAGCCTCCCAGAGTGCTAGGATTATAGGCGTGAGCCACCACACCCGGTCCATTTGGTTCTTTTTTTAAAAAATTATTCTATCTCTGTATTAATATTTCTGTTTGATGAGACATTATCATTATACCTTTCCTTATTTCTTCAACCATGATTTTCTTTAGTGTTTTGAACATATTTATAATGACTACTTTGAAGTCTTTGTTAGATCTGATATCTGGTTGCTTTCACAGGCAATTTCTGTTTTCTGTTTTTTTCCTGTGTATGGTGATTCTTTCCTAATTTGTTTCCTATCTCATAAGTTTTGTTGGAAGCTGGGCATTTTAGATGATACATTGTAGTAAATCTGGCTACTGGTCATCCCTACCCCATCCTCAGGCTTCTTGTTGTTATTTGCTTGTTTACTTGTCTAGTGACTGGCTGGGTTATTTTAGTGAAGTCCCTCCACTCTCCACAGTGTGAAGCTTCTGTTCTTGCACCTTAAAGGGTGTTGCCTTGAGTGTGTTCACAGTCACCCTGAAATGACCATGGTTTTGGCGAGGCTTTCTTTAACTGGCTCTTTCTCTGACCACACCCAGCTGTTAAACTCCACTAATTCCTGGCTGCTTGCTCTGTTGTTTTCAACAATGCCCCAGGGCATAAATTGCTTTACAGTGGAATCCAATCAAATCTGGGCACCTTTCTAGGGATAGTACCTGAAGTCAGTGTTTTGAGATTTGTTCTCACTGAGCAGGCCTCTTTACAGCTCTCTTTCCCTGTTTCTCTCTAGCAAATTAGCCAGCATGCAGTTTAGCCTATATTTTTAATGCACCCATCAATCTCCCAAATGTCTTTTACCACAACTTTCACTGTTTTTAATAAGACCCTTAAGCTTGAACTCTCTACACTCTGTTACAAAGAAGTCAGTTCATTCAGGGGGAGATTTGGGGTTCCCTGTCTATAGCCTGCTTCTCCCTCCTGGGGGAAATCTCTGAGCCAAGGCTCTGGTGTTGGCAGTGGGGACAATGGTGCATTTCTCTCTGAGCGACACCCCCACTCTAGGAGCTGAGTGCTCAGTGGATGGGGAGGCAGCAGCTCCTGGTCTCCTCTCTTGCCTGACCTGTGGGCATTTCCCACTTCATGAGCTGGGGTGCCTGTGGCCCCAGCATTCTCAGGGGTGCCATGCTCAACGTAGAGCCTCAGTTCGACCCGTGGGGGCTGGAGGAAAAAGGCAGCCCCCACTTCTTGGCTTTATTCACCCGGAACTTAGCAACAGGTAGCTGGGGACAAGATGAGGAATGCTGTCCCTTCCAGGAAGATAGCCCTCTGACTGGGAGCTGACAGGGAGAGAGAGCCCTGCCTTCTTGGTTGTAAGTCTGGAGTGGAATTTCCACCCTGCTGAGCTGGGAGAGGGAAGAAGAAGGCAGTCTTAGTTCAAATACCATAGACTCTTGCAATTGGGAGTTTTAGCAGATTTTCTGGAATAAATATTTCTTCATTTGCTCTATGTACTTGGGTAAACTTCCAGAGAATTTCAATGTTGTTTTTAAACTGATTTTCAACAGTTTCTCAAGTCCATAGAGCTGCTCACACTGTTATGTCAGTAGTAGAACTTTGGATGTTCTCTTCTGACGAGTATAATTACAGGTAAATGAGGGAAGGCAGATCATGTAGTTTCAGTTGGCTGCTTAATGTTTCGTCACTTGTTCAGCCGCCTGCTGCCGTGCAGGGTCAGGAAGACAGTGATGTGGGGGTAACTGTGTTTCCAATGTTGAATGCTTCACACATACTGACTCTGATGTTGGTTTTACAACCATGGAGGCTGAGGCATAGAGAAACTGTCATGTTCAGGGTCCCCCAGCTTTAGCAGACTTGGGACTTGAACACAGGCAGTCTGGGCTGTGCGCCACCACAAAAGGCTGTCTTTCACCAAAGCATGGAGGTTCGGGTTCCCTTGTAACTGGGGTAAATAACCTGGGCACATATCCTTGAGGAACAGCAGGACCAGAATGCTCTGCCGAGGAGTGGAAATGGTTAGGGGTAGGAAAACAAAGTAATTGACCGCGTTGGTCATTTCCTCTATCCCGTGATGCAGTGGGCTCACCCCTGCAGCGTTCCCAGCACAGACCTGAGGAGTGATGCAATAGAGAGTAGGCAATCGCCAGGCTTTGCTTGTGAGTTGAGTAACCACTTGAAATTCCACTTCTCCCTCCCTTTTCATAACAGGTGGCCTAATCTTGCCAAGCAAACTCAGGTTTTCCATGTTCTGCTCAGAAGTTGCCAACTGGCTGTTGATTAGGGATAGCAAGTTATATAAACTCCTTCACTTTTTGGTAAGAACCTTAGGAAGTTCATTTCCCAGGGAGGAGGGTCATATTTGTTCTTTAGGCTCCACGTTGGACTTCCCTAAGCAGGGGACGTGAGGAATTCTTTCTTCCTCAGGATGAGCTGGTGTATCAGCCGGGTTCATTGATGGCAAGAAACAGAAACTGACTTAGGCTAAACTAAGAAAAGAGAAGTGATTGGGCAGCCATGGCTGCCACAGGGCAGAAGGGAAGGCCTAGAACTGAACTGAAACAGACAGGAGCCAGGCAGCTCAGACAATCGTGGAAGTAGGGACAGCTCCGTGTCTTGCCCAGGTGCCAGCACTGGGATGAATGAACTGCCACCACTCCTGTCCTTGTGTTTCTGCTTCAAAGCCAAATTCCCAGGAAAGCAGGTCCAACTACACTTAGATGCTATGCCTGCCTTTAGTTGCTGTAATACGGCGAGAGGAAAGTCAGGCAGCAGGAGACTTGGAAGACGCTTTTGATTTAGGAATGGGAGGACAGACCCCTGGATTTACTCTCCACCAAGACTGTACACAGTAGGCACCAGATAATTCCCCAAAGGAAATTAGGGTGATAATAGGCAGGAGGAATAGATGCCATGTGGCCAAACGGTGCCAAATGTCCGGCACAGCGTGCAATGGCAGATAGGTGCTGCCACTGTGGTATTTCCAACTAGGAAACCATTTCTCTGACAGAAATCAGGAACTGCGGATTTATCTGCAGAAAAATAGTGACCTAAGTAGGATGCACTTTCCCATTTCTCAGGCTGAGAGCCTGGGAGTTCCCCGACAGACTTCCGATATGCTACCTGCGGTGGCTCTCGCCCTCACCTGCCACTCACAGGAGCAGGATTGGTAGGGCTGGGACACCAAAAGGAGAGGCGACTCTGCAGCCGCCTTGATTTCCTGAGTCCGAGCATCTTATTCTATAATTAGATGGCCACAAGATCCCACCGTGGGGCTCCTTTGTCCTCCTGCAACCCCCTTTTTAGCCATGCTGTGTGCATCTCTGTTTCTTGCTTCAGGCGGAGACTGGGGTTCACCCAGCCCCAGGCAGTGACGGTGCACTTAGGTCTGCGTGTCTTTACAAGTTCCGCCCATGCCCTGGCCTGGGGGATCGCAGAGCGTGGAGGGGCAGAGACTGAGAACCTACTCCAGCTCCTCACCTTGCTCGGGACCTCCAATAAGTCCTGTCCAGCTTGCTTTCCACCCCCACCCCGGAGATGACAGTCGAAAGCCTGGGGGTCGTGGGCTTTGCATACCATGAGCAGGTGCCCTGTGGCCTGGCCCAAGTTTGGGCAGATCGGCTTGAATTCACTGTAGGTACTTCACAAGCGTGCTTAGATGTGGGGCATTTTTTCTTTCCTCTTTTAACAGTTGTGGATTATTGCTCACATTTTGTATGAGGATGTTAATTCTGAAGTTGCTTTCTTTCTTCAGCATGCTTTGGTTATCTCCTGCTGTGATGGCTTTACTACCGGGACTCAAGAAGCTGACTCAAAAAAGAAAAAAGGAAAAAATAAGCTGACTCAAAGGCAATGGTACAAGTGCTGACATCTGCTGGAGGAAAATTATCTGTTTCTACAACTACACGCAGTCATGCGTCACTTAACGCATCCTGAGAAATGCGTCATTAGGTGATTTCACTGTTGTGTGACCATCATAGAGTGTACTTACATGAACCTAAATGGTATAGCCTACTGCACAGCTAGGCTATATGGCATAGCCTATTAGGTTACAAATCTGTGTAGCGTGTTACTGTACTGAATACTACAGAGATTGTAACACAACGGTAAGTATTTGAGTATCAAAACCTATCTAAACATAGAAAAGGTACAGGAAAAATATGGTGTTATAATTTTATGGGACCACTGTCATGTGTAGGCCATCTTTGACTGAAACATCATTATGCAGCACGTAACTGTATATAAAAAGAGAAAATGTATGACAAGCCTCAGAACTTCTAATCTCTTTCTTGTTTCCTTCATATCGACTGATATTATTATGGATCAACTTTTTATTAAAACAATTAGGTACCAACAGAAAATCTTGCTTTATCTCATAAAAGTGTGTACCCTTTATCTAGAGCTTTCTATGTGCTAAGAAGCACTTTGCATGCATCATCTCTTTTATTCTCACTATAATCCTATGAGCTAGACATTGTTGTTATCCCTATTTTGCAGACAAGAAAGGTTAGATCCAGAAAGACTAAACAACTGCCCACGTCCACAGTTCACCTACTTAACCATTAGTCTTGCCTTACCTTTAACTTTATCAGTATATCATTAGCATTTCATTATTTGACTAAAATCACACAAACATTAAAAAAAGCATCAGAAATCCTGAAACTGTCTCAAGTATATCCACAATTAAGCGAATAAGTAAATATATGCTAGATAGTGAGAGCCAGGTTTTTGACTGTTGCAAAGGTGTAAAAAACATGGAAAGAGGGAAAGGTTAGAGTGCACCTTGTGGTGTTGGGTTGGAATCAGAGGAATGGTGTGAATGAATAGTTTTATAAACATAGATGGGTATGGCCGGGCGCGGTGGCTCACACTTGTAATTCTAGCACTCTGAGAGGCCGAGGCAGGAGGATTGTTCGAGCTCAGGAGTTCAAGACCAGCCTGAGCAAGAGTGAGACCCCGTCTCTACTAAAAATAGAAAGAAATTAGCTGGACAACTACAAATATATAGAAAAAATTAGCCGGGCATGGTAGCACATGCCTGTAGTCCCAGCTACTCGGGAGGCTGACTCCATGGCACTCTAGCTCAGGCAACAGAGTGAGACTCTGTCTCAAAAACAACAACAACAACAACAAAAAAAAACAACAAAAAAAACATAGATGGGTAGATATAGAAATTGATATTGGTATGTGTACATTTCCTAGCTTTGCCCTCTGAGAGAGACTACAAATAATGACACCTTAGTAGCTATGAGACCCTAGATCTTGGTCTCTAAGTGCCATTCTTTAACAAAAGGAATGAGGGCTCTTGGAGAAATGTCTGATTCTAGGGCTTGGGCAGAGAAAGTATAAATGAGCTTGGAAAATATTCCAGTGCTAGAAAAATTGCTTAAAAATGATGAGGACATTACAAAAGACCATAGGAACTGCATTGAAGTGGCTGCCAGTGGTGATATTTGAGTTGATTTGAGTAACAAATTAATAATGATAGTAATAAATTATAACTCATAGAATGAAGCAAATATCCATGACTTCACAATGATATAAATAAATAATTGAATAAATGAAAATGAGAAAGAAGGGAGAGTTCTTCTTTGCAGTAGAATTCCAATTAATAAATGTAGAAGGAATGATGCAAACAGAAAATCATCATTTCGCTAACGTCACGGTAATAACTGTGGTAGTCAAGAACCGTCTGTGGGGCTGGGCGCAGTGGCTCATGCTTGTAATCCTAGCACTCTGGGAGGCCGAGGCGGGCGGATTGTTTGAGCTCAGGAGTTCGAGACCAGCCTGAGCAAGAGCGAGACCCCGTCTCTACTAAAAATAGAAAGAAATTAATCGGACAACTAAAAATATATAGGAAAAAATTAGCCGGGCATAGTGGCGCATGCCTGTAGTCCCAGCTACTCGGGAGGCTGAGGCAGGAGGATCGCTTCAGCCCAGGAGTTTGAGGTTGCTGTGAGCTAGGCTGACGCCACGGCACTCTAGCCAGGGCAACACAGTGAGACTCTGTCTCAAAAAAAAAAAAAAAAAAAAAGAACCATCTGTGGATGCTAACATTAGTGGGTGAAAGTGTGATGAGAAGAAAAACATTTACATAGCCTCCAAGTGTCTCCTCACAAGACACTTATTAACGACAAAGGGAAAACAGTAAGCTTGCAGGTGGTCAGTCTGGTAGGCACCACCTTATCTGGGTGATCAAAGTGAATATTGCCAGGAACAAGATGCATCGGCAGCATGTGCCTCCTGCTGTGATGTACCGAGAAGGACACAGTGTCCCTTCTGCGGTGTTCTTGCCAAAAATACGTGACCACAGTCTAATCATGAAAAAACACCAGACACACCCAAAATGAGGAACATTCTACAAAATAATTAGCCAGTGTTCTTCAAAAATGTCATGGTTAGGAAGGACAAAGACTGAGGGAAATGTCCCAGCTTGGATGAGACTAAGGAGCTGTACAACTCAATGCAACGTGGGATCCTGGAACAGAAAAAGAACGTGCGTGGGACAGTCGCCAATGTTTGAATAAGGTCTGGAGATAAGTTCCCAGTATTGTATCAGTGTTTATGTCCTGGCTTTGATAATTATGATAATAACGCTGTGGTTTTATAAGATGTTAATATGCTGGAAAGCTGGCTAAAGGGGATTTAAGAATTCTTTGTACTACTTTTGCAATATTTTCAAAGTCTAAAATTATTTCAAAATGAAAAATTAAAAACTAAAACAAGCTTACAATAAAATATGTAAGAAAAATCTTTTAAAAAAGGCATTACAAAGTATGTCAGGTGTTTGATTACCAAAAGCTTGGAACCTCCTGGGCCCGAGTTCAAACTCTCTGGTCTTCTGCGTCTTTGCCAAATGAAAACTTCTGTCCGACTTCTACCTTTATTACGACACGTAAGTGGAAAGAAGGGAAGTATTTGGGCAAACGTTGAGCAATACACAGGGTAAATTCTCATTAGATGTTTTAGCTGAATTGTAGAACACACAATAGACTGACCAAACCCTCTGTTCCAGTTCTGGAATGTTCTGATGACCAACCACTTCTGGCATATGTTCTTACATTTCACAGACATCCCCAAAGCTGCACCCAGCATGGTCCTGAGGATCACAGGACTTAGCATTTCCTGCTTCCACAACTCTGGCCTTTGAGCGAGGTACTTCAGGGCTGGAGGAAGCAGCTCATGTCTGCTGAGTGCTTGACGCAATGATGATGGTAATGACAGCTAAGCTATCGCATGCCAGGCAGTGTTCCAAACACTTTCATGCTTAAACCAACCCTGGCAGGAAGGGTCTGTCACTGTTCACACTTTACAGACAGAGTGAGTGATTGCCCACCCTCAGCTAGTGAGCGGTGGCGCCCGGCCCTGACACAGGCAGTCTGCCTGCAGAGCCCACGTTCTGATGACTGACGATGCCTGGGGATGGCGGGCTGAGTTGTGGGACACTGCAGGTGGGATTAGTTGGGGATTAGCCCCAAACCATTTTTGAGTTTGATATGAGTCCTCACTGAGTCTCAGAACAGAACAAGGTCGGTGGTGACAAAGCACTGTCAGGGGATCTGGGAGGCCATTCTGGACCCCGTTCTCAGTTTCAAGGGCTGTGGATGTCACCGGAAGAGGCTAGTGCCTGGGCATGTTCTCTCCTCCTCTCCCTGTACCATATCTTTTTTTATCAGCCGTCTGTCTGGCCGTTTAGCACTTTCTCCTGTAAGTGCCATGGTTGGGGACACCTGGAGGTTCTGATTCCTGCGGGTTCCTGATAGTCTCCCTTCCGGGCAAACTCAACCCTGATTCTTGGGGTGCCTGAAACCCCTCCTGCTGCTGAGCTGGGCCCCGGTTCTCCTCAGCCCTGAGGTGGGACAAGCACCCATTCTGGGCAAGGAGAGAGTGGAAATGTAAATAGAAACGAACCCAAACAAGGACAAACTGCCCGGGATTTTCCTCCTGCTCCCTCATGTCCTCTGAGAAGCGTATGTTACTGAAGCAATGCATGGGACCAGGAATCCTGATCTTGCCCTGACTTTGAGCAAGGCCTGGCCCTCTCTGGGCTTCGGTGAACTCAGCTGTGAACTTGGGGGTAGGAGTTGATGATTTCTGGGGTCTCTGCTTCCAGTGCCATCATTTTGTGGCGCCAAGAGCTGGTGACAAGAGCAAAAGGAAGCCAGGCCCATTCCTGGAGGACTCGAAGGTGTTTGCTCTTTATTCCCTGGAAGAGCTTGGCCGTGCCCTCAGGGAGAGATTGTCGCTGCTCTGTCCGCACACAATTAGGGCTGAGGTGACTCAGAAAGGAACACACCATGTGTTAAAATAAGAGTTGGCTTTTCTGAGAAGGGAAGTCCAGGAGCTGGCCAGGATGGGATTAGCTGTTGATAAGGGGCCGGGCATTGTTCTAGCTCTCCCCTGAGGCCCACGCCACATCCTAGAAGAGAAGCCAGGTCCCTGGGTCCTAATTGGGCCCTGATGATTGGGGCAGAGCAGAGGGAGGCGCCCTGGGAGGCTGTCTGGGGCCATGGCTGGGAGGAGGGAGGGTTGCCCAGTGGTTAGGGGTTGGGGCTGCTAGCTGAGTGCCCTGGCTTGTCACCCAACTTCATTGCTCACTCCAGGGCCAGAGTGGGGTCACGTGGGGACAGTGCACAAGGATGCTAAAAGCCAAACAGGCAATCTGACACTGCTGTACAAGCCCAGCAATCCTGACCAGGCCCCCCCAACCCGCCCCCAACCCGCAAAGGTCAAGGCTAGAGCCAGGGAATTGCAGGCAGGGGTGCCCGGGGGAACTCTTCAGTTTAGACTCTTCAATCTGAAAAACAAAGGCTGACAGGAATGTGAGGAAACCACTGTTTACTCTGTTTTCAAAAGCATTCCACTTAACTGTGTCCTAAGATATTTCTAGGCGGGGGAGGTGTGCTGAAGAGGCTCCACTCAGCTATGGGAACTGGAACCGGAGAAGTGGGCGAGGACTCCGGGTGCTGTGGCAGTGGTGGGGAGGAAGCCCAGGTTGGGGCGGAGGCCATCGCTCCTGGAACTCCCTGGGGGGAGCAGCCGCACAGGGGATGTGGGTGCTGGCTCTCTTCAAAGTTGAAAAAGCGCAGGAAAAGAAGGGCTTAGGGATGTCACTGGAGCAAGAAGGGCCCAGATTTAGGTTCCAAGAAGGTGCGTATGAGGGACGGTGGACGTTGGAGACTCTCCCAGGGGTTGATTGGTGGCGAGCAACAGAGATCTGTGAATGCTGGCTTAGCTAGAGAGGGGTTGAGGACAAGGATCTCATGGATCCTTGTGCAGCCTCCAGGAGGACAAGAATGGGAACAGTCTTTGGGAACAATGTCGGGCTCTGGGTCACTGTCTCAGCCTTCCTCACTGGCCTGCCTGGTCGCCTGTCCCTGTGGTCCATCTGTAAACCTTGTCTCTCGGTTTAACCATCGCTGCTCATGGCCACAAAATATCTTTCCCCATATGGCAACCCCAGGCCCTGAGATGTGTGATCTAGATTTATAGTGCATGCAACCAGCTAACCCAAAACCCTGTGTCCCGGCCCCAGATTCTAGGGAGAGAGTATGGGACCCACCCCTTGTCCGCCAGGCTCAGCCAGGTGAGGCAGGTCCACAAGAACAACCTGGAGCCCTCCTCTTCTTCAGCAGCTGTGGGTGGGGGGCAGTTCTAACATCCCAAAGAGGTAAACTACAGGACCAAGGGAGACGTAGAAGCCAGGAGATCAGGCAGAACCAGAAGTGGAGGACAAGGCCAAGGAAACCTCCTGAAGATGGGGCTCGGAGGAACGGAGTCCTGGGGTGAGCTGGGAGGAAAGGTAAATTCGATTTGGGACAAAACATGTATCTACACCCATGAGCTGCACAATTTATTCACAAACAGTGAAGAGTGGTTTGAACTTCTATAAATTAAGATTTCCTGTGAAGGGAATCTATAATCTGATGGCCATGGATATAGCAAAAAAGTTTGCTATCTCTAGGAGGCCATTTTGCTCAATATAACCTCGAGAAGAGAATTAGAGAGGCTTAGGAGTGACACATTTGTCATGGCCAGGAAAGAAATTTCATGCCTAGAAAGAAGCCACAAGGAAAGGGTAGAAGTGTGTATGTGTGTAAATCCACATCCCACCCCACCCCAGTGAAATCAGGATCTCTGTGGGTGGGACATAAACTCCCCAGGTGATTCCCATGTGCACTCAGGATTTCAAATCACTGGCCTGGGGACAGAAGAAAGGTCACCCCCTTTTTCTCCATGACAGGTGCTCAGATATTTGGAGGTTGCCAATGGAAGTTGACGAGGCAGAGCTTGCTCAATTTCCTGGGCCCTGAGCTCTGGGAACTGGCATCTAAGAGCCCCTTGGCACAGAGGAGTGGTGTAGCTACCTCTGTTCCTGTTGGTGAAGCCACCGCACCTCTTAGGTGGACAGCTCTGTTCTATCTCTATTGCCTGTTCAGGCAGTGACAATGAAGGTGTCCACTGAAGAGCTGCAACTCTCCTGGTTTTCTGGAACTTTCCCAGTTTTTGCACTAAATGTCCTGCATGCCAGGAAAGCTCTCAGTCCTGAGCAAACTGGAGTATTGGCCCCACCGCACGGTAGCTTACAGAGGTGGTGCGCATGTGGGGAAAGGCATTCAGGCGAGGATCAGAAGAGCCCACCTGGCTGCTCCCAACACTGACCCAAGCCCCACACCCAGGGCCCTCCAGTGGCATTTCTTACTGGGGACCTGCAAGCCCTGCATGGTTCCCAGCGCTGGGCTTTGCCCTGTCTTGGGGAATGTTGACTTTTCTCACACCCACACATGCACATGCAAAAAGAAAAAAAAATGCAGGCATTGTTCAAACTTATAGCAGGTTATATTCTAGGAAAAGGTGGTGTAAGTCAAAACGATAAAAATTGGATCGATTTTCCCACAGAAACAATACCCTGATGAGAAATCCTGAGCAATGGAAAGCATTCTATAAAAAGTTCTGTCCTGGCCATGAAAAATTTCCCTAAACCTTTCTAAATATCTCTTTTAGTAATACTGAGCAAAATGGCCTCCTAGAGAAATCAGATCCCAAATGTAATTAACTGTAAATTAAATACCTCTACTCTTGCCAATGTAAGATCTCTCGCAAAGTGCATAGACATCAAAGGAAAAGAGCAAATCAATACTTAAGTCATATGCAGTGTCATTTTATTTGCTGAAAAGATTCCCTATGTGAGGGGCTACTCAAGTCATAGTGGTGGTTCTCAGCCTGGCTGTGCATGGGAACCCCAGGGAGCTATAAAACCTGCTGGTGCCTAGTCTTATCCTTAGAGAAGCCAATGGACTCGGGTATGACTTGAGCACAGGGAGTTTTTAACACTCCACGTGTGATTCCAATGTGCTGCTGTGCTGAGCATTGCGGGGGGCCGGGGCTAGGGAGAGGAAGGGCCTATAAGGCCTGGAGGAGCTCCCAGGGGAGCCGATGGGTGTCGCCACACCTGAGCCAGTGAGATTTGCTGGGGGGGAGGCGGGGAGGGGAAGATGCCTGAGGTCTGGGGTCAAGGTCTAGGATCTTAAGAGCTGGAAGATCAAGACACATGCTATTGGAAAATGAGCCCTTAGAGGTCATCAAAATCAATCCTCTTATTTTGCAGATGGGACACAGATCTAGAGGGGTGAAGGGATATACCCAAGTCCCCCAGTATTTAGGAGGAAAATTAAAACACAGGTATTTTGATTCCTCATCTGTACAGCAAGTCCTTACTTAACATCATTGGCAGGTTCTTGGAAATTGTGACTTTAAGTGAAACAATGTACAGCAGGTCCTTGAATAATGTTCTTTTGTTCACCATCATTTCATTATAACATTGATTAGAAAAAAAATTGATTTTATTACATGTCATTTTGTTTAAAGTTAGTTTCTAAGGACCTATTGACAATGTTAAGCAGGGACTTAACTGTACTCTTTTCACATATTGGTGGTTTTATATACCCGCAATACCCACAAATTCTTTGATACTCCTCTCTTTAAAAAACTTAATTTCCCTCCCTTAGGTTTGGGCCAGACTTAGTGAGTCACCTCTAATGATAAGAATATGGGAGAAGTAATGGTAGACTTCAGAGGCTAGTTCATAAATGGTATTGTAGCTTGTAGCTTCTGCATTGCTTTGTCTCTTGCATTACACACTCTGGGGAAAGCCAGCAACACTCATGAGGACACTCAGGCAGCCTTATGGAGAAGCCCGCATGGTGAAGGTCTGAAGCCTCCCACCAACCGCCTTGTGAGGCGCCATCTTGGAGGCAGATGTTCTCGTCCCTGCTGAGCCTTCGGAGGACTGGAGTCCTGGCTCACATTTGACTGTAACCTCATGAGAATCCCTGAGACAGAACCACCTAAGTCACTCTTCAATGCCTGACTCACAGAAACGGAGGAAAAAAAAGTTTATTGTTTTAGGTAGCTTAGTTTTGGGGTAATTTGTTATGCAGCAATTGATATTGGATATATACACCACCCTAAAATATAATCTTTCAGAGTCAATGATATCCAATTTGAGGACACAATGTAGTATAGTGGGAAAAATGAAAAGAATAGAAGGTATAGCAGCATTTTCCTTCTAGAGAAGGGTAAGGTTGGGGTGGCGGGAAAATGTCCCTACTAATCCTTTCTGTTTATGAAGACTGGTGGGGAATGGAGAAAGGAAAGACGGAAACATCAAGGAGCCTGGCAGTTCTTACAACCTGGAGTAGATGGCTTTGTTTTAGCAGAGCTCATGAAGCAGGCCTGATAACTGAATAGGGGTAGAAAAATGGGCCTGAGCAACTTTTAAGAATCATGTGTCTGATGGGTAATTCTGTTCCTTGTGTTGGTATGCAGCAAAACTCAGCTTGGGTCAGTGTTGGGGGCAGTGTTTGTGTGAGGGGACCCGAGTAAGGAGAGACCCGAGTAAGGAGAGACCCAAGTAAGGAGAGGCCCGAGCGAGGCTGACGGCTGAGTGGAAGCTGGAGCTCTAGGCCAGAGAGATGCCATTTTGCATCTTGGAGGCCTCTGCCTGAAGCCTGGGGTGTGAGGGAAGAAACTGGCTTGAGGTGGGAGTTCTTAGGCGGCTGTGATGGACCTGTATCTGATGAAGCCCCATGTCTATTCTTCCAAACCCCTGAGAATAATGGCTTCTGCTTCACCTGTGCCTTCTAAATCCTGTGCAAGGTCCTCTCATGGGTGAATCCAACCCGGGAGCATGAGGAAGGGCATTCTGGGGAGCAGTTTCCAGCCCTAGAGATGAGTGGTGATGGTGGTGAGTTGATACACAGGGGCTCAGCTTTGGACGTTCCAGAGAACGAGGCCACGGACTGCAGCTGTTGGCTGGGCCACCTGAGAGATGTTCAATCTTACTTCCTATAAATACAGAGCAAACCACCTATTTGGTGTTTACTTTCCAGGTGTCATCTTCAAGAAACTTCTGGAGATAGTCTTCATGTAAACCAGAAACTGCGGGTGAGAGAGTAAGTTCTGGAGTTCTATTGTCCAGCATGGAGACTGTCGTTTATAATAACGTATTATATACTTGAAAACTGCCAAGAGAGTAGATCTTGAATGTTCTCACTACAGCAAATGATGAGGTGAGGTGACAGATATGTTAATTAGTTTGATTTACTCATCCAACAACGTATACATCTGTCAAAATATGACATCGTACACTGTAAATATATACAATTTTTCATTTGTCTATTAAAAATAAAAGACACATACACATGCACACATGCACGTGCACCATACAATATATAAAAAAAAATTTTTAAACGCTGCTGGGCAGGAAGCAGACAGACAGTCACCATGGGGTGGTGTCATAGGGTTCCCCAGTGGCAGCGTGTAAACACTTGGCCTCTGCCTCATGGTTCTGAACCCACCTCAGTCACTCCTTTGTTTAACGCTTTAATCCCTGGTCTACGTAGAAAGCTTCCTTTCAGCTCACTGGAGACCTGCACCTCACCAGTGGGCAAATACATTAGAGGAACTTTGCCTGCTATATCTGTTTTTGGTGATTCTCAGCGCACGGGAGTACATTAAAGACTCTGAGAACACTCTTTCCAGAACATGTCTATTAACAATCTGCAGTATTAGATGTGAATGGTTCTTCAATGCCACTGCTTGATTAAATGGGAGAAACAGATGCTGGTTTGGAAAATACATATACAGGGAGAAGAGTCATGAGGGTAGCTAGTGAAGAAAACAACTCAAGAAAAGTTCGTGAACACTTTCCATGTTACGGCATACAAGATAGGAATTGTCATATAATTTCCAAATTCATACATTGCTTAAAACAAGGCCTAGGAATCAATCAGTCCCGTAGACAGCAGTGTTTTTGAGTAGCACCCCCTGCCCAGCATGGAAGAGAAAATCTTAATTTGGACCTCTGTAATTAAGAATCGATGCTAATTCATCTCATCCTTTCCACACTCTAGGAAGAAAGGGCTGCCATGCACATGAATTGAGTAGGTGAACGTGCACTATTAATACTTTAACTTTTGGAGAAAAAGAATTGATTTCAAACTTCCTAGAAGTACCTAGTTGAAGTCCTACCACTAGCCCAACAGAATCAGAAAAAATGCCCTTCCCTCCTTGAGACACCTGCCCCCACTTGCCGGAGAATAGTTACACATGTTCAGGTGCACCATCACTGCAGTGCACCTGCGACACCTATGGGCACGGAAACTTGGCATTTTTGCGTCGTACAGGTCGGTCAGGTTCTGAGGGTTCTCTGATCCAGGACATTCTATCAACTTTTACTTGTATCTACTGAGTGTCCTTTAAAGACAAATACTATTTCTCAAAAAAAAAAAAATCCACCTTTTATTTTCTACTAATTCCTTTATCTCCACTGTCTGTGGTAATCTAATTAGTAGAAACCCTGCCAGGTGCCCACCCCTATTCACAGGGACAGACACCCCCCTCTGTGGGCTCTTCTTCCCCAGCAGCCTGCCCTATCCAGGGACCTTGGGTGGCTTTCCTTCCCACATCTGCTCCCAGCCAGTCCTTCTGGTCCCCGGGTTTGTATCCCTGGGCTCCTTCCTCCCCAGGCTGTGGGGACCTCCCAGAGAAGGGAGACAGAGAGCCCCCCTTGGAACAAGCAGTTGATGAAGCTGTGGCTGGGTCCCCAGGGTCTGCAGCCTTCCTTGTTAGTGGAGGGGGTATTCTGTGGGTGGGGGGCAGAGGGCCAGGTGGTCAGGCCAGCAGTGAGGGCAGGAGCATGGGCAAGCATGCAGGGTAACCAGGACCAGAGGTGAAGACAAGAGCCGTGGATTTGGGCAGCTGGCTTCCAGGGAAATCAGCTGAGGCAGGCAGCTTAAGAGGCTGAACTGTTCTCCTGAGTCCAGGAACAGGGTCCGGGACCACAAGGCAAAGATACCCCCAGAGCAAGTGGCCTGTAGATTAGATCAGATGCCAGGGCCAGGGCTGTGGGACTGTTAAACACATCCCTTGTGTGGCATGTTCTGGTGGGGTAAGACACTGAACCTGGGATGGCGCTCTAAATTTGAATTCCGGTTCATTGGTCAACTCACCATGTCTCCTTGGAAAAGACCCTTAACTTCCCTGAGCCACAGAGCTCTTGTCTGTGAGATGAGGATAATGCCTGCCCTTTCCACCCCATAAGTATGTTGGGAGGAGAGAGTTGGAAGCCTGGGGGTTCCCTTGCGTGGTGATGAGAGGAGGTGTCCACGGAGGTGTGGCTGGAAATTGGAGAGTTCCAGGCCATGGACAGAGCTCCCTGTGTAGCGGGGGAGAAAAATTCGGGAGCAAAGTGTCCCCAGATTTTGCCATCTGTATGGGTCGGAAGCACCCCACCTTGACCTTGGGCTATTTCTAGAAAGCTGGCCGGCCGCTCTCATGATGGCAGCAGCTGGCTGCCTCCCCACTGGGGCTGGCTGCTCCCTCCTTGGCCCTGGCTGCACCTGCTCCAGGCTGGGCTGACACTGGTGAGCTGTTGGAGCTGAGGGGAAGGACAGAGCCCAGGCCGGACCCTCTGGAGAACCCCCAATATCTCAGAGGCACTATAGCTTCTGAGGGGAATGAAAAACTTGAGAGGCGTTTAGACCTCAGTAGCTTGAGGGGAGCCGTCCCGCAGGCGAGTCTGAATTGGCCGTGGACATTTACTCCCCTCATCACCACCAACGCTTGACCATCGCTTAACACGGTACCCTCTGCAACTGCCTTCTCGCTAAGGTACTCCTCTACTCAACAAATATTCACGGAAAGCTGACATGGCCCCGACAGAGCTTACCACCTAGTGAATAAACAAGTAAATAAACATGAAAAAAAATGCGATTTCAACTTGTGATAAGAGCTAATAAGGAAATGAACTGGGTGCAGTGGTAGGGTGGTCGGGGTGGGGGGCTCCCTGAGGAGGTGCTCTTTAGGCTGAGCCTTGAAGGATGAGGAGGTGCCAGCTATGTGGACAGTGCGGGACAGTGTTCCAGGCAGTGGGAACAGCACAGGCAAAAGCCCTGAGGCAGAAGAGATAGCAAGGAGTAGAAGAGGACTGGCTGTACTGAGTGAGGAAGACAGGGTGGGAGACCAGTCAGAAAGACAGGCCAGGGACAGACTGCGTAGGGACTTTTAGGTCTGGGAAAAAGTTTGGATTTTCTTCCAAGTCCAGTGGGAAGTACTAAAGGGTTTTAGGGAGAGTGATGGGATCTGCTTTGCATTGTTAAAAAGGTTACTCTGACTGCTCTGTGGAGAGACAGAAGAATAAAAACAGGAAGCAACTGCAGTAGTTCGGGTGACTTGCACTCTAATAATGTAACAGACAGGATGGGCTAGGTTGTGCTGCAGTAACAAACAGCCCCCCCATCTAATGGCTTAACAAATATTTATTTCTCTTTCAAGGGTCAGCAGAGGTGCTTTGCTCATCTTAATCCAGCTGACAGGGATCCAGGTGACAGTGTCTCCATCTGGACATGATTTCCATAATCCCCATGGCAGGAGGAAGGGAAGTGTATTGGCCACCAAAAGTGACAGATGTCTCTTCCTCTCATCTGTTATTGGTCAATCAAGTCACACAGGCAGGCCTAACTTCAGATGGGGTGGGAAAGTGCCATCCTGCCATGTACCCAGGAAGAGAAATGCTGGACCACACTAATGACCACTGCATGCCAGAAGAGTGAAGACGGAGAAAAGTGAACGAATTCATGGAAATAAGAGTGAAAGGTCTTTCTGATGAGTTGTATGTAGAGAGTAGGGGAGGAAGGAGAAGAGCCTGAATGATTCCCAGGTTCTCGAGCATGTGGGTGGCTGGTGGTCCCACTGGCTAAGGAGAAAAATGGATGTGAAATAAATTAGAGCAGGGTTGGAATGAAAGGTTTAGAATTGGACATGCTCCAGTGTGGCAACTGGATTATGCAAATCTGGAGTTCAGAGGAGGTTCAGAGATACAAATTTGGGTGTCATCAAATAGAGACAGTGATTGATACCTTAGGGATGGACGGTTCTTGGGCACTAGGATTCAGATCGGGACTTATACCACTGGCTTTCCTGTTTCTCCAGCTTGCAGACGGCAGATGGTGGGACTTCTTGGCCTCCATAATCATGTGAGCCGATTCCTGCAGTAAATCTTCTCATATATGTATATATCTCCTGTTGGTTCTGTTTCTCAGGAGAACCCTGGCTAATGCAATATTCTCTTCCAAAACTTTTTCTTTTTACCAATTCCCCATCGCTCACCAATGCTGAAAACTCCTTCTGAATCCTTGTGGCTGTTGTTCTGAAGTTTCCATGAAGCACAGCGGAAAGGCAGAAACCCAGAGGCAAGCTGACTTTGGTTGCAGTCCTGGATTCTGTGGGTTTCTAGTTTTGGGTTGTGGGCAAGTTACTTAACATCTCTGAGCCTTGTCGTTCATATCCACAGAGTGGGATAATGGTTGCATTAATTAAAGTCTTTTTAGTGGCAAATATCAGAACTGCCTCTGGCTAGTTTAGGTAATTTACTGGAAGGGCCTGGAGTGGCTCATGGCTTCTGAGGCAGAGCTGGGCCAACTAACCTCCGTAGGGCCAACAAGGCCAGATCTGGGAGGGTGAGTACTGGATTCATGGGCTTCCCACAGAGCAGCACTGCTCAAACACTGTGGTTGAAGGACCAGGTCTTAAAAAATTCTAAATGTCATATTCCAATGCTTTTGGAAATGCAGTAAAATTAAATTCTAGAAAAATGAAATTAAAAAGACATGCACAAAACAAACTCCATTTTTAATTTCTGGGTTTAATGGACATAAAGTTACTTAGTCAAACTGCTGTAAGAGTTTCCAAAAGTTTACTCAATTTCTGTGCTTACCTGGTTGAGGACTGAAAATAAACGCTTCAGAGCCTTTCCTGGCCTGAGACAATACTTGGAGTAGCAAGGCTTGCCCTAGAGCATTGGTAAAAGCAAGCTCTCTTCCAAGTCAGGTCAGTATTCCAAATTCTCAGAGGGAGGATCTGATCAATGCAGACTGTGTCAGATGTCACAGATATCTCTATGTCCCCATGCACTCTATGGGGACAGAGCCATAGAGTACATATATTACTATGGGGAAACATTGTCATGTGTGGCCGGTCAAACCTGTTGAACACCCATATAGTTACCCACATTGTGACTATTGCTTTCCCTATGTAGCATCTAAAAATCTACATTCCCCAGTCTCTCTGACCACTCACAGGGTTTAGGTTTATGGTCATTCATGATTGAAATTTTGATTCAGAAGTGAGCTATGAAACAGAGGTGTGGGCTTGGGGTTGTGATGTTGCTAACATGGAGATGCCGGGGCATTGGGATTTTGGGGTGGTAGCCGGACCAGCTCCACCCCGGCCCAGTTTCTTGGCTGGGTCATAGGCGTCTCCTGGAAGCCCACCTGAAGCCTGGTTTTCTGCCTGTCCATTGATTTCTGAGAATTCTTTATACATCCCTTCCTTCCTTAGCTAGAGTCGATTCTGTTGCCTTCAGTCATGAACCTTGACCAATACAGGCCCACACCCTTGTTCCCCAGTGCTCTGAAATCTCACAATGATGTGGCTTGGTGTGGTAAAAAAATTTTTACCAATTTTTTTTTCTGGGCACACACAGGCCCTTTCAATCTCAAAAAGTATGTTCGGTTTTGAGTAATTTTTCCTAAGTTGTTTCTTTATTAGCTCCTTCCTTTTTTTTTTTTCCCCCCCCTGATCTCTTTGAAATCTAGAAAGAGTGATTTGAATGTTGGACTTCCAGTTCTGGTTTCTCTGATTTTCCAGCTTTTTGCTTTTTGCTCTATACTTTGGGGGAAATTTCCTCAACTCTGTCTTCCACATTTTCTATTGAGTTTCTCATTGCTGCTATCATTTTTTTCCTCACTTTTAGAAGCTTATAAAAATTCTCTCAATGAGTCTTAGAAAAAAGTATCTTGTTTCCATTTGATGGGTATAATAGCTTTTCTCATGTCTCTGTTGACATTAAATTAGTATTATTAACATTAGTAACGGTCCTTTCCTGTCTCACACATTGTGTGTTTCTGGGTTGCTTTTGTTCTGTGTGTTGGATCCTCCGGCCCCATGGGAGAGGTGTCTCGCAGGGGTCTGGTAGCCCTGGCCACCTGCTCATAGTCACAGTGCGGGCCAAACTCGGCCTGAGGGTGGTGCTTGTCAACTTGAAGGCCAAGGCAGGTGATGCTGGGCCACTTACTGCGAGAAGGCCCAATGTCAAGGGCTTTAGGTCTTTCATCACAGGCTTCTCAGGTTCCCCAGGGTTTCCTAATCTCCTGCCTCGGAAATGAAGTTCTGGCTGCTGTCGCCCTGGGGCCCGGTGGAGGAGAGCCAGGTGGGGGCTTAACATTTAGCTTCCCTTCTGGAGCTCACACCCTCGCCTGTGCCAGCTGACCTCCAGCCCAGGAGACCCTCACTGCCCCCTTTCCAGGGAAAACATTTTGGGTCTCGGCTAGACAGGAGAGGGCAGCAGCTGGCTGTTGCAGAGGAGGGAGGAGTCTGGGGAGCTGTTCGCCCACCCCTAGCTATCCCCTCATCCTCTTCAGTGCAGATCCTCTTGGCCTTGACCCTCCATGTTCCAGGGCTGCAGGTTCCTGAGCTCCTGAGAAGTCTGCAGTGTACAGCCAGATGGCTGAAAGCCTCCTTACCGCTAGATTCAGCCATTCCTGGGTTCTGTTAAATCAGTTCCTACACGTCCATCTGCTTTCCAACTTCCAGCATTTGGTTGCAGTGGCCTGTCTCATGGTGTCCCCGTCCTTTTGGGTTATGTGTGTGTGTGTGTGTGTGCGTGTGTGTGTGTGTGTGTGTGTGTGTGTGTGTGTATAGTTTTTTCTTAATCTCTTTACCATAATGTTGGTAGGGTTTCAGAAGGTAGAAAAGTTGAATGTGTAGGCCCAACCTGACATCTTAACCTGGAAGTTCCCAATCAGCTTTTTAGTATGATCCTCTTCAATAGGAAGACAGTCAAAGATCAGCAAACGATTGAGGAAAGCCTCTACCTGAATACCAAGACAGAAAACCAAGCCGAACAAAGGCAGAAGAACAAGCTCAAGGGAAATAAAGACAAGGCAGGGAATAGAGGAAAATTTCAAAAATGTGTAATATCCACAACTTATTCA
>RJWJ010008535.1:0-52869 GCA_004363605.1 Indri indri
AATGGGACCGTGAGCTTCATGGGTGACTCTCAGGTGTTTCCCCCACAGGTGGAACAGGACGAGTAGGCTGGGCTGGAGTTGGTGTTTCCCTTCCCCAGGTAGGCTTACCTGTGCTGAACCCAGCAGGGGTGCTCTGCTTAAATAGTTTCAGGGTGCTCTGGTGGTTCCTTTCCCCTCCCCCTGCCAGGAGCACAGATCTGTGCTCATGGCTGTGAGGACCTCCTGGGGCTTCCAAAGGAAACATCATGGAAGTGTGCCCTGTGCTGGTCCCCTGGAGTTTGTGACTCCCAGATCTGTCCTCACTGAGCCTTCAACAATGCACCAATGACAGTTCCGGCTTCCAACCCCAGCTCTGGCTCTAGCGGAGGTTTCTGCTCCGGCCTGGTGGGAGTCTCTACACCCACTTGCCTGTGTCTCCCATTCTGGGGACAGCAGTTTGCCCTGTGACCTCACGTCTCAGGCGAGTCTAAGAACAGTTGTTGGTTTTTCAGTTTGTCCAGCTTTTTACTTGTTTCGTCATGGCTGAGTGGCGACTTCTAAGCTCTTACACCCTGGACCCCATAACTCTCTTTTTTACATATTCACTGTGTCTGTGTTGAGTTGGAATCTTTTTCCAAACCATCAGTCTAGACACTGGTTGGTTATTTCATTCAGCAAATGTTTACCTGTTAGGGCTGGTCCCACACACAGCAGTGAAGGACAGAGTGACACCGTCATCAGGGCACTGCCATCAGACACTAATGAGGTTAATGGGGTTGCCCACAGGACAAGGGACAAGCAGACAGAGACAGAGGACTCAGAGCCATCAGCCTAGAGCCTGATGCCCAGGGGGTCCCCAAATGTTCCTGGTAAACAATGGAGTGTGACAGAAACAAAATTAAAATAGAAGAGTTCAGGCATTGGCCATGACCTCCTCCCTCGAACGGCTGCTCTGCTGAGGGGGTCAGTGAAAGCTGAGACCTGCTGCCTTCCAGAAAGCCGATGATAGGATTTCCTGACATAGTCCATGCTGTGGGCTGAGCTGTGTCCCCCACAAACACAGGTGTTGGAGCCCCAGTGCACAGCACCTCCACACCTCCACGTGGGACCTTCTCTGGGGACAGAGGTCATGGCAGGTGCAATTGGTTAGGACAAGCTCACACTGGAGTAGGATGGCCCCTAATCCAGCATGGCTGGTACCTTATGAATGGGGATATGTGGACCTAGACACGGCACTCTCCCCGTGTGACCACAGAGGCAGAGATGGAGTGATGTTTCCAGGAGCCAAGGAGCACCCAGGCCCGCCACCAACCCCCAAACGCAGGAGAGAGGCGGGAACAGACCCCTCAGGGCCTGCAGGAGGTGCCAGCCCTGCCCACCATGATTTCAGGTTCCAGCCTCCATTCCTGTGTTGAAGCCACCTCGTCTGGGGTGCTGGGTTACAGCAGCCCCAGCAAACTAACGTAGAGTCTGCAAAAGCTGGAACTGCTGAGTGCAACAAGGGTCTCCCAGATCTACTGGTCGGCAGTCGGATGCAACGTTCAAGCGTTCATTACTGAAACTCTAGTCCACAAGCCGATCTCACTTTGCCATTCTTTTGTGAACGCTGGCACTGGCGACAGGAGTCTCTATAACCGCCCAGCCGGGTCTGTGGTCTGGGCCCCGGCCAGGCTCCCAGGGCTGCAGATCCATAGCCCTCGGGTAACCATCTCAGGAGCAATCGGGCAAACTTTGCTGACCCTCGACACAAAACCCCCGTGTCTTTGACTTCTGGCATTAATTCTGGGTGCCAGGGGGCACCAGTGGCCAGCTAAGGTGGCTTTATTGCCTTGCAGTGTCGACCGTGAGCCGGGACGGTGGCAAATGCGTTTACTCTGATGAACAGAGCTGGGTAAGATGGAGCACTCGCGCCGCTATCCGCTGCTCAGCTCAGCAGGAACTCAGAGGGCACCGACCTGGAACCCTCTCTTTCTGTGACCCTCTCCCTCCCAAAGAAGACCCATCTGAAAACAGCAGGGACGGTGTCTCCCCAGATCTTCCTTTGGCTCGTAGCTTGAGGGAGTGGAAGCTTTCGCTAACTTGGGGAGAGAGTGGGCTGTTTCACTTGCCTCCCTGCCCCGACCACCCCCACCACAGGGTGTGTGGGGGCCAGACACGAGAGGAACCCCAACACAGGTCTCCCCATACCTAGGTAGAAGCCCCTGCTGTCTCCCGTGGGGAGCAGCTTGCAGCAGGCGGCTGGTGGAGGTGCAGACAGCGACCAAACAGCTCTCGGGGCACCCACCCCACAGCCACCCTGCACCCCTATGGAGAAAACCCCACATGCCCATGGGAAGCCTCCTGCATGCTGCCAGACCCCCAAAGTCCATAGCTTGTCTGATCACCAGCGCAGGGTGGGGGCAGAAAGACGGATGTGGGTGAGCCGGTTGCTGAGAGATTAGGATCTCCAGCTCCATGCAAGATGCATGAGTGCGGTGGTGGCTCCTGTATTGTCCCACCCTCCTTTGATCCATTAGTGGAGCATCCGTCATGGCGCCGTGTCTCCCTGGGAGGTGGGGGCATCCATCCTGGCCCGTGGCATCCGCCTTTCCATGTAGCACGATCCATCCCGGCGTGTTTCTCCAGACAGCACGGTGTTGGGACAGATGGGCTTCTGGCGATGTATCACTCCGGATAAGCCTCTGTCGCCCCATTGACACTGCTCTGTCTCCCTGCAGCCCTGACCCCGACACTCGGGCTAATCCTGGGGTCATGGGCAGGAGAACGCCCGTTCCGGGGTGTCAGGGAGCATCTCCTCATTCTTGGACATTGAGGATGGAGGTGGCAGAGGCCTTGGAATGGCAAAGCCAGGGTCATCACTGAGGAAGCAAGGCTGAGAGTGGCAGAGGGCTCTGCCATGGCAGACCTCCACCGGAAGGCAGGCCTCTCGAGTCAGGCCAGGTGCTTTGGGATGGGCTGGGAGGGCAGGCAGGGCTTTCTCTCTGTTGTTCAGTGATGGGTCGGCACCCAGTGTCCTGAGCTGGGCACAGGTAGCAGCATGATTGGGGGTTGGACTGTCAGAAACCTGCCCGATCACCAAACTGAGATGAGCTTGCAGGATGCTAGAGTCGTTCATGACCCTTCTGTGGGCCTGGGATCCTCACCCCCCTGCAGCCTGTGGTCAGGGGAGACGTCTTGGAGAAGCTGGTGGGAGCAGGGGCTGATCCCATCATAAGGGGCGATGGGCAGAGGGGACATCCCAGGCCCTTGGAATATCCAAACCGAGGCAGGAAGCAGGGATGGGAACTAGTTGGTGCTCCTGTATTTCACCTGTGGGCAGATCCCGCTTTGCTTAGAGATATGTGGTATTTCAGGATGTTTCTATCACCCCTGCAGATCCTGCACTCGGCCCGGGGCCCCCTGAGTGGTAAGTTCTGCCCTTCTAGCCAATGGGGGCCCTGGCCAGACACTGGAGAGCTGGGCCAGGGTGGGTGGGCTCATTCCCAGAGCTCCCTCACCGTCAGAGACCTTCCCCACATGGCCACTCCCAGGCCCGGGTGGCAAAGACCCTGCCACCACCCGCTCTGGGTTCTGCCCCCGCCTTGTGAATGGTCCTGCTGCCCCCTCCCCCGCTGCAGCTGGCGCCGCCCTGGGGGCCCCTCCTGCTGCACGGCCAGCACAGACGGCCCCTGCGGAAGCTCACATGTGAACGCTCAAAACGCCAGAGACCCAGTGACGCACGGGGTCCTGTATGAACCTGCCCAGGACACGTCCTGTATCCACGTGTTGTGAGGAGGAGTCTGGCAGAGCAGGGCACCTTCGGACCAGAGAGGAAGGAAGGGAGGAGAAGGGACAGAAAGAGACTGGGAGCCCAGGCACTCACGGCTTCTGGTGGGACACCCTGTGGGCTCCTGCTCCTGTGCGGGACACCCTGTGGGCTCCTGTTTCTCAGTGGGACACTCCGTGGGCTCCTGCTCCTGTGCGGGACACCCTGAGGGCTCCTGTCCCTGTGTGGGACACCCTGAGGGCTCCTGTCCCTGTGTGGGCCCCGGCAGCCTTGGGCAGCCCTGCCCTGTGGCTTTGCTGGGCACAGCCCACGTGGCTGCTCTCACGGGCTGGAGCCTGGTTCCTGTGGCTTTTCTGGGCTGAGGGTGCTCACAGCCAGTGACTCTGCCGTTCTGGGGTCTGGGGAGCGGCGGCTCCCTTCCCACCTTCCCCTGGGCACTGCCCTAGTAGAGTCTCTGGGGGCTCCGCCCCTGCAGCAGGTCTGCCCGGGCACCCAGGCATCCCACACACTTCTGAGATCTGTGTGGAGCGGCCACGTCCCCGCCGCTGCCGCACTCTGTGCAGCTGCGTTCCAGCACCGCGTGGGAGTGGCCAAGGCGCTCGGCTTGTGCCCTCTGGAGCAGCGGCGGCCTGAGATGTGTCCAGGGCTCCAGCCGGAGTGGCCTGGCTGCGGGGAGCAATGTCCTGAGGTGGTACAGGGTGGGGGCGCCCTGGGCCTGGCCCCCAAACCATTCAGTCCTCTAGGCCTCCGGGCCTGCGCTGGGAAGGCTGGCCCGGGGGACCTGAGATGCCTCTGGGGCCTGCTCCGCAGCGATGACTGCACAGGGCTCCCCCACGGTGTCGCTCTCCAGCCCACCTGGACCCCTTCCCTGAAAACGCTGTTTCCTTCACCACCACATGCCCAGCCTGTAAATTTTCCAAATTTTTAAGCTCTGCTTCCCTTTAATTGTAAGTTCCCAACTTTAAGTCGTTCCTTTGTTCCCAGCTCTGGTCCAGGTTGTCAGGAGCAGCCTCTCCACCTCCTGAACACTTTGCTGCTTAGAAATTCCTTCTGCCCGACACCCTGGTCATCGCCCTCCAGTCCCACCTCCCACAGTCCCCGGGCACAGGCAGCCGAGCTCTGGGCCATGGCCTGACAGGGTCAGCCTTGCGCCAGTTCCCCAAAACTCCCTCATCTCCGTCTGAGACCTGTCGGCCTGGCCTTCACTGTCCGCGTCCCATCAGCATTTTCACAGCCGCGTAGCCAGTCTCCAGGGAGTTCTGGAACTTCCCGCACCTTCCTGTCTTCTTCTAAGTTCTCCAAAGCCGCTTTGCAGTAACGGCCCCCTCCCGGCACCAATTCCTGTCTCAGTTCATGTGCGCTGCTGCGAGGAGCCCCTGGCGCCGGGTAATTTGCAAAGAGAAGGGGCTCATCTGGCTCAGGGTTCTGCAGGCTGGGCGGGAAGCTGGCGCCCACACCTGCTCCTGGTGAGGGCCTCAGGGGGCTTCCAGTCAAGGCGGGAGGACAGGAGCAGCCCGCACAGGGCAGGAGAGGGAGGAGGGAGGGAGGAGGCAGCGCCAGGCTCTTTTAGACAACCAGCTCTCGTGAACCAGCAGTGAGAACCCACTCCCTACCATGGCGGGGGGCACCCAGCCCTTCATGAGGGATCCGCCCACGACCCAGACACCTCCCCCCAGGCCCCAGCCCCAGTTCTGGGATCAAATTTCAGCATGAGATTTGGAGGGGCCAAACATCCGCACCATAGCAGCCCCCAACATATGTTGAAACTGCCCGCAACGGGATGGTGGGGGCCGTGGGAGCTGAGGGAGTCGGGAGGGGCCCTCGTGCTGGGATTAGCGCCCCAGGAACTGGCTTCCTCCCTGCACCGGGGGACATGGGACAGGTGGCCTCTGCAAACCGGGAAGCGGGTCTCAGAATGGTGAGCGAGGAGCGTGCGTGGTCTCGGCCGCCCGGCCCACGTGTGCGTCCCAGCAGCCTGGGTAGCCCGCGCCTACTTTGCCAAGCAGCCAGCATTTCCGTGTTTCTGGAACCATAAAACATTTCTTACTGTTAAGTTCCAAGCTAAACTTGGTCCCGTTGTTTCTCATGTCACACCGGAGCTGTCCACGTGTCGTTGTTACTCCAACGCGGGTTGTTGGAGTGACTCGTGAGTCCTCGGTGGTGGTGAATCTTTTGGTGATGACGTGGCTTCTGGCAGGGCTTGGCCGTGGGGTGGCCCCAGTGGCCCCCACCTCCTGGTGTCCTGGCCCCTGGGTGCCCCAGTGAGCTGACCCAGTCACTCCCTCGATGGGGAGAGCAGGGCAAAGGTGGGTGCTCCTCTGGGGTTAGTCCCAGAAGGGCATGACGCGGCCTTGCAGATGCTCCCGGTCCCCTGCTCACTCACTGTGACGAAGCCGTCCCCACGCAGCCAGGCCTTGGCCATCGCCTGCGCTCCCTTCTCTGTCCCCCAAACCACCCTCATCCCCAGTTCTCCCCGAGTCTCAGGCCCCTCCCTCCCTGTCCCACTCATGGGCTCTGACAGAGCTGTTCTGCCCCCTGCCCCACTGTCAGGGCCCACCCAGGGCCCCTGTGTCACCCTGGGGACACCGCTGCATCAGTAGCAGGAGGGGGGATGGCAGGTGGCCGTGGTGGCAGCCTCAGCCGCGCACAGTGTGACAATGGAGGCAGGGTCAGGTACAGGGCTGCAGGCCTTCCAGGGACCAACCGCGTCCCTGGCTTTGTGCAGGAGGAGCGCAGTGCGCAGGGCGGCAGCGTCCAGCCCCACGCGGGGTCAGGTGTGGCGAAAGGCCAGGGCCTGGAATCACATCGCCTCCCCTGTGTGCAGAGGCTCGCCAGCCACGGTAGGTCTGGCTGGCACCGAGAGCCCTGGGGACCCCTGGGCTGCCCACCGTGTGTCCCCACTGGTGAGGGCACACCGTGCCCAGCCAGCCGGGCACACCGGCCTCCTCTGAGACCTGCCTGGGCCTCTCCCAATGACCTCCTCCCCCTCGGATTGGGCATCTCAGTGCGCGGACGTCCAGCCACACACGACTTGGACAGGCAGACCTCACTTTGTGTTCAATAAAAGATAACACAGAGATCATTAGAGTAACTGTGTCAGAGTAAATGTATTTCCTTGTGCAGAGTGGAGCCCCTTCAGGAACGCTGCAATTTGCTTTGTCTTGCTGGAAACAATATTTTCCCAGCAGACCGCAGCACGAGGGCCATTACACACGTAATTCATATTGCATAAGTCCAGAAACGTCCAGCACGAATGACAAATGGAGGCTTTAGTGCAGTATTTATGCTCTGCTGTGAGCACGGCATCCATAAGTCATGGGCGTCCCAGGGCGCCGCGGAGCACTCACGCGGGATGTGCCGGCCACTGCGGTGAGAGCCGATGTCCTGCTTCTTCCCGGCATGGACACGCTGCTCTGTGCGGAGGCTTGACCAAACTCCCCTCCTGGTCGTCCGGGGATACAGGAGGGCTGATGGGAGCAAGGGCACATTCGCAACAGCGAACAAGGGCTTGTGTCCGGGACACTCAGGAGAGACGGCCCAGTGGGAAGGGGCGCAAAGGCTGACGGGGCCCTTCCTGGCGGAGATCGCAGGGAAACTCCACACAGGAGGCAGGGTCCCCAGGAGTCACCAGGAAATCCAGTTATCTCTGGAGACACGCGCTGGCCACCTCCACGGCGGGTGCAGGTGAAAGTCCGTCCACAGCAAATGCTGCTGAGGATGTGGACAGCGGGAGCCCCTTGCGCTTCTGCGGGAGACTCGGCGCAGCCTCCTGGGAAGTGACCCGGCAGGCCCACACTCAGGTCCTTGCTCATCTTGTGCACGTGGACAGGGACGGCCCAGGGCGCCGTCTGTCATGGGCCCGATGGAAGCCACCCAGATGCCGTCGCCGGTAGAATGGGTAAACAGTCTTGTGGATTCAGGGGTGAGACCATGCAGGGAAGAACATGGGCTACGTACAGCCTCAGGCAGCGGCGTGGGCACATCTCACACTGGGACCCTGAGGTGACGGGGCAGCCACAGCTCCACGCACACGCGATCCAGAACCAGGCAGAGCTGACTCGCACGTGTGACCCCTCGGCCACGCAGGCCCGACTCCAACAACAAGACAGTCTGCTGTACAAACACGCTGGGAAGAGTGCCCGGTGATTCGTGCCCGAGCCTGTCTGCCGGCTCGGTTGAATGGGAGAGGGCCCAGGCAGGGGCGGTGAGGTGCGCAGAGACGTCCCAGGTGTACGTGTGGGAAGGAAGCAGCTATGCATAGACGGGTTCACATAATGCTCCCTCCTTGACGTGGAGACGGGGCACACAGAGTGTTTTCCAGAGACGCTGCATCGGAACCCCGGCCCCACGCCCTGCTGCCCCACACAGAGGGCTCTGTGTCCTGCCCTTGGCAGCTGGCAGGCCTGTGTCAGGTGGAGGAGGGGCTGAGCAGCTTCCAAATCTGGGTCACCACAGGTATGCAGCCCCTGACCCTCCTGGGACGTTGTCCTGGAGCCGAGCCCCTGTACTGTGGGAAACCACGCGGCCACGTGGAAAGACCGCGTGGGGAGTCTGGCCATGGCCCCGTGGAGGTCCCAGCCAGCAGCTGAGCCCTGGGGGACCAGCCTTCCTGGGACAGAGCCTTGTCTGTTCCACCTGGGGCTCTGGCGCCATCCTTGTCACCGAAGGGACACGTTGGAGGGTTAAAAACGAAAATCAGTAAAAGGTACCTTGAGGCAGGGAGGGGTCTGGGCCGGAAGGAAGATTTGGTGCAGAGATGCTTGTTATGTTTTGTGCGAACAAAGAAGAAAATTAAAACCGAAAGAAGAAAATGCAATCCTGAAAATTAAAAACAAGCTAACACAAAAGAACCTAATTATGTATGAAGTTGGTGACAAAACCCGGGAGAAAAGCATTATTTCAAGTGACTTGAGACGACAGTGTTTTGATTGCTCATCCTCCGTGGAAAGTGTTGTCAGGACAGATGAAGACGTGAAGGAGCTGAGACTTCATTCAGGCATCTGAAGTCACTTGTGCCGGCAAGCGGTGAACGCAGGGCTTGTGCGGGGCTCGCTCTAACCCCACGGGACGCGGAACGCACGGCCTCGTGGCTGCGGACGAGCTCAACAACGCTGAGGGCCGGGGCTCCCGCCTGGACAGAGCCTCTGCGGCCACCTGGCCCCTATGGCGGGAGCAGGTCGGATGCCAAGGTCTCAGCAGGACAAGGGCTGCTAATTGGACAGGACCCCTGGCTGGGAGGAAGGCAGCCCGCTGGGCACGACCTGCGCAGGCCGCCTCGGCTGCGTCTCGGGTGTTAAAAGAGCTCAGAGCAGCAGAATGCAGACACTGCCAGACCTGCAGGCAGCCGTGGGCCGCAGCTGTGCTCCCCGCCGCGGGCGGCTGAAACCGCAGACGTCCCCGTGCACAAGGCCACGGCTGCCAGCTGCAGGGTGGGCTTCCCCAGGGCCCGTGGCCTGAGTGCCCTCTGTGTGCCCACAGGAGCCCCTGGGACGACTCCCTGCCTGCCCTGTGGGGACCATCCATGGGAGCACCCAGGTCCTAGGAGGGAGGAAGCCGTGGCGGGAGGACGAGATCGCGGAGGAGGAAAGCCAGGGCTGTGCACCCAGGTGCCCTGGTCCCTGGGCCGCTGTTCTCTGTCCTGAGGCCAGGAGGCTTTGGCGCCGACATTTCTCTGCCGGTCGCACGAGGTGGTTCCTTGCCTTGGCCGGGCCCTGAGCGCATCCCTGGCCCTCAGCCCCTCAGGGGCCACCTCGTGCTGTCGGGTCACCGGTACACATGTGCGTCCCATGCATGAGGACGTAGTGTTTTAGAAACAAAAGAATGAACTGTCTCACTTTAAAGGTTTTACCTTTGAGGGAGACGGGGAAAGGGTGGCGGGGGCGGCAGAGAAGCTGCGTTCTCTGAGCACCCGATTCCCTCGGTGTCACTGATGCCTTGCAAGTATTCTACGGAATTATAAAAAAATGTAATCCCTGAAAATCAAAAGCAAAACCAGTCAACAACCTACAAGCTCCAGGGGAAGGGGTGAACAGAGCAAAGCTGAGACTGGAGGAAACAGGGCAATTCAGGGATCTGAAAAACCGTTATGAACGTCTCAATCAGTCTCCAGAGTGACATCAGAGCATCCGACGCATTCATCATGCCAAAAACAAAGAGCAACAAACTGTTAGAAATTAAAACCTCCCCAACAAAAAGTGCAAGACCGAGGCCAGTCAGCAGCGTGGACGCGGCTCGAGGTCAAACTGGTGACCTGGTCGTTATGATCGAAGAACCTCCCAGAACACAGAGCCTGAGCAAAGAAACAGGGATGCTCGTTTCGGGTATTTTACCACAATTAAAAAAAACAGAAAGAAATGACGCGACGCTCGCTCCAAGGAATCGAGCACGTCACTGGGATTTCTGGGAGAGAAAGTGGGAAACGGAGAAAAGGCGGAAGGACGGAGTGGCGTATGGCGGGCCGCGGTGGTCTGCACGCGACCTCACGCCCAGAGCAGCAGAGGCAGGAGGGCCCCGCCGCCTCGGGGAGGACGGGGAGGTCCCCCTGGGGAGACACCAGCATGTGGATAGACACACAGGGCTCTGGACCGGGAGTCGGCGAGCCTTCGAGGGCAGCGTCTGGCCCTGCTGAAATGAGGCCGTTCTCGCCGTTTCCCTCACCCACGTCCAGGCAACCTTCCTAGACACACCCACACCCGGCGCAGAAACACAGGCTCCAGGCTGCTCTTTGACGCGCTGTGTACGTGAGTGAGAGGCTGGAGCACAGACACCCACGGCGGGGAGACTAGACCAGTTTTGCTAAGTTCACGTGCTGGGGCGCCACGTGGCCGCGTGGGGGACAAAGCAGAACGGTGGGCGCTGGCCGGAGGGACGGTCGAGGCGGGAGTGAGGCACAGAGTAGTGGGAGCCCGTCACATCTAAATGTGTGTTTTCACAAACACAGGGGCACGTGGAAGCAAGCACGGAGCGTCACGTGAGGTCCACCCGGAGCCTGGTGACTCACTGGGGCGCGTAAACACTCTCTCTCTCTCTCTCTCTCGCTCGCTTTTTACTTTATTAACTTTTATGTCATGTAAGTTTTATGCTGTGAACAAATAAAACAGAAATAATTTCTAAAGATGTCTTATAAACTTTACCCCTTACCTTGACCAGGCCGCAGGTCCTGGGCTCTGAGCCCGAGAGCCGCGTGGCGCTGGGCGTCCCAGACGCCGTGAGAATAGCGCCCCGGTGCCCGGGGTGGCGGTGCCATCTGGGGCCGGAAGGTCGGGTCCTCCTGAGTCTTTTCCTGTGTCTCCTAAATCCGAGTTGCTGCCGCCGTGGCGCTGCCTCCCCCTGCCTGTTAGGGTTTGGGATCTCACCTCCTGGCGTGGTGGGCCTGGGAGACCCCACATCTCCCAGGGGTGGTGCCAGCTTCATTTTCCTCGTCCCTGTGTGCCGGCCCAAGGCTGTCCCAGGACGCTGGGGGGTGGCAGACACACAGTCGGCCTCGAGGCGTCCACAGACCCACTCGCCTGGGGCCTGGATGGCCAGGCTGAGCTCAGAGCTTTGGAGACCCTGTGGAATGTTCCAGTGATCCACAGAATCTGCCAATTAGAGGGGCTGTGAAGATCCTTCTCTCTAAGTCGGACTGTCACGGATTGGACCTCCTCAGCTAGAGCAAGGTGTGTGTGAGAGTGTGTGAGTGGGCGTGTGCCTGTGTGTGTGTCTGTGCGTGTGCCTGTGTGCATGTGTATGTGTGTATGCATGTGCACACATGTATGGGTTATGTGCATGTGCATACATGTATATGTCTATCCATGTGTGCCTGCGTGTATATGCATGATGTGTTATGTGCATGAATGTACGTATGTACATACCTATGTGTGTATGTACCTGTGTATGCCTATGTGTGCGCATGTGTGTGTGTGCATATGCATGTATGGGTTACGTGCGTTGTGTACATGTATATGTCTGCCTGTGTGCGGCTGTGTGTATATGCATGATGTGTTGTGTGCATGAGCACATGTGTGTACATGTCTATGTATATACCTGTGTGTGCCTATGTGTGCACGTGCATGTGTATATGTGTATGTGCATATGCATGTATGGGTTGTATGCATGTGTGTACACGTATATGTCTGTATGTGCTGTGTGTATATGCATGATGTGTTGTGTCCATGAGTGTACTGCGTACATGCCTATGTGTGCATGTGTATGTGTGTGTGTCTATCCATGTGTGCCTGTGTGTGTGTGTGCTCATGCACGATTCTTTTAACCAGAGGTCTCAACCCCAATCTCATTAAATCCCCCCAGGGAAGCTTAGCAAACACCCTGCCTGCCCGAGGTCTGCGCACACGGAATGCTCAGAGGGCCAGGGGTCTGTTGACAGGACCAGTTGAGCCTGAGAAGGGAGTTTTGGCATCACTGGTGTGTCCAGCAAACATGGATTTGTCCCTGGCAGTGTCGTGAGAGAGTCTGATCAGGCCCTGGGACAAAGAGCTTCTACCGGCAGGAAGGGGCAGGTCCCCCTTCTGCCAGGGCTGGTAGTAGCCACCTGCTTCCGTGGTAAAATCTTACGGGGGTGCAGCCGCAGTCACTGTCGGTACCGTCTGCGCTCCTTCTGAACCACAGCCCCAGAACCGCGCAGTGGGGCGGCCCATGTAGTCCGCAAGGTCGAGAGCACTGGGGAGCTGCCTGCCGCCCCCCAGGGAGCCCAGAGGGAACTCGGGCTCCCCTGGACGCAGCCTCGAGTGGGGGTCTCGGGGAACAGCCTCCGGGATGCCAGGAGTGGAAACTTTTGCAAAGAAAAGTGACCCTACAACATTTTCTGTAAAGGGTCATACAATATATGTTTAATATTCCGGAGAGTGGTGAAGCCCTGAGTCTTGACATGTTCTCAGGGAGCCGCCAGCCCTTCTCACAGTGGAGTGTTTATTTTAACAAGTGCAAAGTCATATTGAAAACTATTAAAAATTAGTATTAAGTCCACATCTGAGAAGTGATTGTTGCACGTGGTCAGTAAACCCCATGTTATTTGAACTCGAAAATTCCCTTTATTTCCAAACAGGTTTTTCATCCATGTGAACACGGTGCTGTCTTTAAAAATGGTTTCTTAAAATTACTTTTTGAAAGTTCATGCTTGTTCAGGGTCTGGCAGCAGAACAAAGTGAAATCCCGTCCAACCGAACGTCTCACTGCGCCCGGCGCCACAGCGGGAAGCTGGATGGGGTGGGTGGGCAGCGACCGTGGCGTTTGGTGCCGGCAGGGTGGAGCACCACTCAGGACCCCAGTCCTGGGAGGAGAGGGTCGAGTTCCGGCCACACCCGGCCCCTGGGAGGGGCTCCGGCTCACTTCCTCACTTCCCGCCCCTTTGTTTGCAAACCCGAGCCAAGGACAAACCCTGAGGCCTCCTCTGTGCATCTGGGTTAGGGTCATGGCGACATTTTGCTGAGACAGGAAGATCTGCTCTTTTCCTGTGGGGTCCAACGGGTGCCCCGAGCTCGGGTCTGCATGAGGGGAGCCCTGGCCGGGCCCCCGGGGCGTGGGGAGTGTTTGCTGCACGGGCTCTGGCAGGGCCTCTCAGGGACTCTGCCCAGGGTTCTGCCCCACAGACGCCTTGGAGGGGGGTGCCCATGGCTCTCCACGCTCGAAGGCCTGATCTGACAGTGGCCAAGTGCCCTGTGGCCCCCTCCCAGGTCAAGGCCCCCAGGTAATACCAGGTGTGGTCCCCGGGCGGCAGTGGCACGTCACCTGGAACTGTCAAATCAGTGGTGCATTTCAGCGAGGTGGGCACTTCCAAGTCTGAGCGCCCTCCCGGGGGCAGCACCCTGGAGTCCTGCCTGCGAGGGCCGGGCAAGGCCGGGTCTGTCTCAGGTGAGCCCCACACTCTCCTGGGCCCGTGGGGGACAAAGGCAGGAGGGGCTGTCCCCTGGGTGCAGCGTGGCCACCCCAGAGCCACAGAGCCCCCCGTGCTCTCTGCAGGTGGAGACGCCTGTGAACCCTCCACGCAGCACACCGTGGACACAAAGTGGCCTCGTCCTGCCCTCGGATGAATCCCGCTAACGAGGACGCAGTGACATAACCACTTAGCTTTCTACTTTTAACAGAGGGGTGGATTTCTAGAGCCTTCTGCCACAGAGAATTCACAGAAGGAGAGAGAGACACTTTCTCTCTGCTCCTGTTTTAGGCTTGACCTCTGACCCCCCAGCCCACTTAGGCCGCAGGGCCCGCCTCTGCTCTCAGTTCAGAACTGCGACTCCAGCTTGCAGAGTTGAGGAAAGCAGAGGGTTGGCTGGTGTGCAGACGTCTGAACTGGCGTAGACATCGGCGCAGCCCTGGCCACGGCGGAGACCTGCCCTGCAGCTGCCCTGGGGGGAGGCCTGGCCCTCTGGGGAGGCCCTTCTTGCTTGCCGGTTCCCAACTCCCAACGCCTCCTATGCACACGGCCCCTGAGCCACGCAGTGACCGCTGCCCGGAGCCCCGGCTGGCACCTGCCTAGAACGAATGCTTCCTGCCCCCATCCTCGGCCTGACCCCCGCGGCACACAGCTGGGTCTCAGAGGGTCCCCTGCATGGAGGGCAGCTCTGTTCGGGGCCCACATGACTCGCCAGGACATAGCTCCCGAAAGCCTTTGGTGCCGGTGATGGGGGAGCTGGAAGCCACCACATGTGACAGCAGAGGACGGGGCGTCACCACAGCCCAGCGGTCACCACCTTGGCTGGATGCAGGCAGGTCTGGCCCCTTCGGTTATAGTGACGCCTGTGACCTTGGGGGACAGAGTGCTGCTCACGTATTTCCTGCTGACCTCTTCCCTGTCGAGGACGCCTAGAGGCAGCGCAGAGTTTCCTCGTCCGCGCACCACACCGAGGGTCCCCGTGTGGCGGGTGGAGGGCACGGCCAGCCATCGGCTCTGCCGTGTCCTCCGGCCGCACCTGCCCCTCCTGCCCTGACAGCGTGTGCGGTTAGCGGTGTGGGGCGGCGCAGACTCCCCCGACCTGCTTTTCCATTTGGGGAGGGGGCTCTGATCAGGGACTCGGGGGGCCCAGGGAAGGGAAACGTGAGCAGCCATGACTCTAGGCCGCACCCTGGCCTGGCAAGGTCTGCAGAGCCGGCCACTGACTGTGTGCCAAAGGTGAGGACAGCTTGCGACTCAGCGCGGACTTGAAATCAGAGGTTCGCGGTCCTGGCTGCGGCCGCCGCGCTCCATCTCCCTGGGGAGCACCTGCTGGTGGGTGTGGACCCCCTCGACATGCAGCAGATATTTCTGTGGATTCTGGAAGGTAGAAGGTAGCAGCAGCCACCACGGGTGTCTCAAGACCTGGCAGTTCCTGGTGTTTTCTTCCTCTCCCCGTGTTGCAGGTGTGCAGGAAGCAAAGGTTTCTCTTTCCTGTCTTGCTGTGTAACATCTACCCGTGTATCTTGCTCTGGGCTCGCAAATCGTCGCATGGTGGCCACTTGGCCCCTCTGACGCGCTGCCTGTCGTCTCCCGTTCCGCTCTCTGCCGTGGAGACCTTTCTGGACACAGGAAGCCGTGGCCCCCTCTGCCCCGTGTGGTGGCCCAGGTGGCAGGCACCTGGGGGGAAGCTCTTCTCTCCGCAGTCCTAGGCCTTTGCCAATGCCGCGGCTCCGGGGGTCTGAGCTGTCGCTCCCCTGCCCTGAGGATTCCCACCAAGGCCCGAGAGAGTTGCAGGCGCGGAGGGCCGTGGATGAGGGTCTAAGTCTTGAGCCGGCTCTGGAGGGGATGGACGGAGAACACGTCCCCCAGGAGCTGCCGTGGTGCACGGAGACAGGCAGCAGCATCGCCCCTGCCCGGCTGCGGGCCGGCGCGCTCAGGGAGCCGCCCTTGCTCTCTGGGCTGTGCGCAGCTGCCCGCCGGCTGCAGGGAAAGAGCCGGAAGATGGGTCAGCCATGAAGCTGCGTGTCCATAGAGGGCAGTCTTGGTTTAGCGAACGGGTACCACGACCCAAATTGCGTTTGTTCTCACTTAGTAGAAAAATATGCTGTAAATTTGCCATTACAACAAAATCAACATGTCTTTTTTACTAAAAATGTCATATAGCCAATTATTTGTGTTTATGTCACAGCCGTGTGTGCTGTTCCTTTAGAACGAACGTTTCTCCCTCTTTGCTGCAGAAAGGGCATGTGTTGGTTTGAAGTGAAACCTAGTAGCTGAAACGCTGAGCTTTCCTGGAGAAAACGCTGAGTGTCCACGTCCTCTCCTCTTAACCGCCTGACGGGCGGAGCGTGAAGCCCAGTCTGTCAGGAGTGGCCGCAGCGTGGGGCTGTCCCTGTCCGCCAGCGGGCATCGATGACTGAGCCTGTCACTGCCCCGTCCCCCGTCCTGGGGGCCTCGGGAGGGGCAGCTCATCCCCTGACGCCCCCACATCAAGCAGGACCCCGCCGGGCGGAGGAGCCGGAGAGGAACTGCTAGGAAGAGGAGCAGTGCCCGACTCCACGGCGCGCCCCTGCGGCAGAGGCAGGTTCTGTGGTTCTGGTGGGCGTCCTCGAGGAAGGCCCCTGGAAGGTTCTCGGCTTCGCGCTGGAGAGAATTCGAGAGTGCACCAACCTGCAGCAGAAAGTTTACGGAGAGCCACAGACCACAGATCCCACCCACAGGCAGAGCGGGGGTCCTCTCCCCAGCAGGAGGGGGGCCCTGATGGGGCCATGGTGACGTTTGTGAATGTTCAAAACCCCGTTAGGAAACAGCCGTGCGTGGCCTGCATTGTCTTGTGCTCGGCTGCAGAGGTTAATTGCGAACGGCTGTCGCAGAAAGGCGGGCGCAGGCCGCGTGTGGGCGTCCGGCTTGGTCATTCATCCACCTTCAGGCGTCCCCAGGGCGCCTCCTCCCAGCAGGTCTGGATTCCTCGTGTCTGGCGGGAGTGGGGCGCCCCCACGTCCTCCTGCCCTCGCGGGCCCCGTGCACCCCACGGGCGGGGGCCGGACTCGCACGGCCAGGGCAGCCCCTCGTGCCTGCTGGTGACAGCAACACGTCGCCTGGCTGCTTCACGAAGGAAGGACAAGTTGTGAAATGCAGACGAAGCCCTCCACGCTCCCCGCTGCTGCCTTAGCCTGCGCTTCTCCACTGGGGGAGCAACACGAGGTCTCAGAGTCGCGCTCGGTGGGGCCAAGGCGCGGGCTTCTCTCTACTCCGTGCCGGCGTGGCCCGTGGTTTGCCCATGTTTGGGCATGATGCGGGCCCCGGCGTCAGGTGCAAACGGTCTCTCTGGCCCCGCTTCCCCCGCTGAGGGGACCCGTGGCAGCAGCCTGGGCAGGAACCTTATGCAGCCTCTGCCCGGCCAGCGGATGTCTTGGGAGGGCCCTGCGGGGTCAGTGGCCGGTGTCTGTGCAGCGCAGCCGGCCGACGGGGACGGACCTCATCACAGTGGTCTTGTTACAGCCTGCTACTTCCATCCTCTCGACGGTCAGGAGGTTATGTTTCTAAAACGTCTTTTGCTGACTTTGGTGGTGTGACAGACTCCCAGTGCCTAACCAGGTGGAGCACCCTGAGCCCTCGGGGTCTGTCCCCCCGCCCAGCTGGGGTTCAAGCCCTTGCGGATGCTGGGTCATGAGCTCCGTGGCTTAGGGGCCACCGCTGTCCACCTCTCAGACCCGCCCTGGTCCTTGGCTCTGCTGAAGCTCCGCATGCGGCCACATCCCACTTTGGTCAGAGGCACCACGACGGTGGATTTTACGTCCATGTGTCTAGCTTGTGGTGTCCAGTTGAGTCGAGCACCAGCCCAGGTGTCGTGTGAAGGTATTTTCAGGTGGGAGTAACATCTAAACCAGCAGACTTTGAGTAAGGCAGGTGATGCCCCCACAGTGTGGCTGGGCCTCACCCATCCGTTGAAGGTCTTAGGGGCAAAGACAGGTTTCTCCTCGAGGCTGAGCCACAGGTTTCCTGCCTGAGTCCCTGGCCTGCCCTGCAGATTCCAAATTTGCCAGCCCCTACACGTGAGTGAGCCACCTGCTTAAGATCTCTCTCTGTCCCTTGGTCTGTCTCTGTTTCTCTACACACACACACACACACACACGTGCACACACACACGTGCATGCACACGCGCGCACACACACATGCACACGCATGCAGTCAGGTGCCCTCAGCGGCATGGCTGGGGAGAGATCACCTGTCCTGCTTCTCAGGCGCGGTGGGAAGGAGAAGGCCTGGGGTGTCCCTGGGCTTCTCCGCCCGGCTCTGCGATCAGGCGCGGCTGTCGGGAGGGAGCCCGAGCGTCCACACTGTCTCCGCCCCCTGCCCCGCCCTGTGCCCCATGCCCCACGCCACATCCAGGTGACAGTCCATGCCTCAGCCACCGCCATGCTGGGGCCACCACCGACAGCGCGGTCTCCCGGAAATCAGGCCTGACTGCTGGAGCCTGGACAGGGCTTGGAAGTCACCCTGGAGCTGTTTGGTGTTGGATTTTCCTGCAAAGTGCTCAGATAACTGGGGGAGCAAAATTTTCCAGTATTTGTCAATCCCTACAACTCAGTTTCTGTTTCATGGCACACGCCCCACAGGGAATGAAGCTGAAACAGTTCGAAGATCTTTCTGCTCTTCATTCGTTTCCTGTGCATGTGACCAGGCTGGAAGGAACTATAAAAACATTTTTTTAAGAAAAAGAGAAATAATTCTCGATTGAGCTACAGACTAATTCTTGATTAAATCTGCAATGTTTCTAGCTATATAAATAATTTACTCATGAAAATGAAATAAAATATACACAGAATCTGCAAGGCTAATTTAGTACAACCTTGCTCATGAGCAGAAAATGCTAGAACTCTAGACCAGTGGAAAATAGAGCCTTTTCCAAAACAAGCTCCATGTTCTACACACAGAACTTGCCATGTTAATTAAAATTCTCAAAAATCAGAGGGTTTAAAAGGGTAGCTTTATTTTTTTTTCTTCTGAAGCAGAAAAACAGATATTTCAGCTTGGCTAAAATATTATTTTAGTTGGGAGTGAGTAAAAGAGATGAAAAAATTCCTTTATTAAAAAGTAGCACAACCAATAGAAATTAAATCTTGTAAAAATAAAAGCCACATCTGGACTAACAGCTCCAAAGCCAAGTGGGTGTCTGCGCGGCTTGTGTGCACAGAACTCCTCCCAGCTACAGTGAACTCGCTGGTTCTATGCAGAATTGGAAGGGTCGATCTGAGCTACCCCAGAGACCAGGTCAGGCTGGCAGTCTTGGCGGACCCCTGTGCACCCTGGCAGCGGCGTCACCCCCAGGCCCGGGAGGAGCCCCTGCAGGAGGACGGGGCACCCTCACATTCTTAATGCTTTGCACGGATCTTGCAGGGATGCGAAAGCAAGGCAGGGTGTGGGGGCGGCTGCAGAGGGCCAGTCCCACGGCCTCCCAGTGGGGTTGGGGGTGGGGGGTGGGCGTCTGCACCAGACTGAGGGGCAACCTGGGCACAGCTGCCCACAGCTGCTGGAGGACAGAGCTGGCCCCGACCTGTGGGGGTGGGCAGTCTGGGTCCTGGAAGCCACCGGGGAGTGGGGGATGCAGCCCTCCTGCTGGGGGCTCCAGGAGCCCATCTGGCCCCAGGAAGGGGGTGCGGCTCAGAATGGTGGGATTTTATATAATTTTATTTTATTGTTTAACCCTGTCCGTGTTTTTTTAAGCTTTCTGAAATGACTATAAATTTCATTGAAATTAAAAATATTAAATAATCCAATGTAGTCCAAACAGTAAAAATATGACCTAAAATTATCTCCAGTTACAAATGCTTAGCAAAGTGCAATGCACAGTCTGGCTGTCCTCGGAGGGGTCTGGCAGGCTCCTTCTCGAAGACTGACGTCCTCACGGTGAACCGGGGTGAGCTGGACTTAGAGGCGGAAGGATCCGCGGCGAGGTCCACGCAGAGGGTGGTCAGTCACTCTTGACCGACCTGCCTCCGAGGGGCAGGAGGCCCAGACCTCTGCAGTGCGTGGCTCGTGGAGCTGGTGGCCTGACTCCCCACCCTGCCCTTCCCACTTGGTTCGGCTCACACCATCCCAGCGTCCTCACGGAGGTCTTCCCAGCACTGGCAGCGTCCTCAGCTCTGTCCTGGGCTCAGCCCAACGTGACACGCTCCGTGACACTTTCTGTTGGGCTCCCAGGACCTAGTGGCTGTCTCGCCTCCCAGCACCCTCTGGGCTCCTCCCCTCCCCACCCACCGGGCCTCGCTGGGGAGGGGCAGCAGCTCTGCCAGACCCACTGGGAAGCTCTGAGGCCCTGTCTCTCCCGGGACTTGTGCCGGAGCTGTGGCGACACAGAGAGCAGGGCCGCCCCCGCCAACCTCTCCCTGGCCCTCTCCCTCTCTGACCTGTCTTTCCCCGATCCCACTCTGGATGTCTCGAGGGCAGGACAGGGGCCGGTGGCGTCCATGAGCACACAGGCGCATCCCTCCAGGACTGGTGCGCAGGGCAGGGCTCACAGAGCCACCGTCTGGCCTATGAGCAGCGGGACTGGAGGATGCAGCAGCCTGGGGGCTGGACCCCGCCAGGAGGGGCTGGGCCCTTCCAGAGCTCCCGCCCTTCTTGCCTGTCTGGTGGCGGATGGGCCTCGCCAAACAGAAAGGGCAGAGCTCGGGGCTGAGCCTGTCCCCCAAACTCACAGGAGGGAGCCCCAACCCCAACACACAGATCTGGGGCTGGGGTCCTTGGGAGGTGGTTAGGGTTAATGAGGCCACAGGGCCCCAACCTGGCAGGACTGTCACTGGGGCGGCTCCTGAAAGTGGGTGGAAACATTTGACAGTTTTTCTTTAGTATTTACCATCTAGAAGCATAGCTGCTCAGGGACACCACGTGGCCCAAACGCTACGAACAGCCATGACCAGGCCTGGGCACAGCCAGTGCAGGCCAGAGCAGGTGCCTCCAGTTACCGCTAACTCATTAGTGTGTCGCTGTATTATCGCCGCCACTTTCCGTCCCTGTGGTGCGTGAGGAAGCGTGTGCATGGACCGCTCCTGTCTGTGCTTACGTGCCTCCCGCGCTGACTCTTCAAACTCCCACGTCCGTGACGTGGCGGAAGGGCGGCGAGCAGCAGGGCCTCAGCAGCCAGACCCTCTTGCTTCGCGGCCCATAGACAATGGGCAAGAACACGGTTTCTCAGGGGCAGGACTGGCCCTTATGAGAAGAGGAGGAGACCCGGGTGTGCACAGAGGAGGGGCTATGGACACGGGCAGGACCGGGCCTGGCAGGCCGGGAAGGGGCTCAGGGGAAACCCGCCCGCCGACACTTGGCCCGGGACCTCCAGCGCCCAGAACTGAGAGAGAACAGGCGGCTGTGATGTAAGCCGCCAGTCTGCCGTGTGGCGTCACGGTCCCCAAGCCGCTAAGACGGTGGTGAGCGAGGACGGGCTTTCGGATGTGTGGACGTGGAGGCAGGAGCTGGCCATGGTCTGGGGCGGTTTCCACTGTCTGCGTGGTGGGTGACGATGCAGGTGCCCTCCTGCACCAAAGCGCTCTGGCCCTCTAGTCACCTGACAGCACCATGGAACACACCATGGAGGTGCCGCCCGCGCCTGCCACCTTGGGGTCATTGCAGGGCATGGCGGGCACCCAGGGCACCGTCTGCTGCCTCAGGATGCAAAGTGCCGAGTGTCTCCCCTCCCCAGGACGTTGGCGAGGACACAGGGAGCCCCAGGCTGGCTCGAGGACAAGGGCTGGGCAGGCCTTGCTCTCCCGAGTAGCCCCTGGCCTTCCCGTGCCCCCTGCAGGAAAGCCCATGGCCCATAGGTGACCTCAGCTGCCGTGGCCACAGGTGCAGGTCATGACAAGGACAGCACCGGCCATGCTGAAGACCAAGGTCCGTCCACCGTCTGTCTGTGCCAAGCGTGTCCTTTGTCTCTGAGAGAGCACGCGTGTGCGTGTGCCCATGTGCGTGCACATATGTGATGCGTGTGCTTGTGCATGTATGTGTCATGCGCACGCACCCACCCCCTTCTCCGGCTCCTAGGACGGCTTCATGGTCTCAGGGTGAGGGGTGCTGGCGCCGCCCTCTGAGCCCTGGGCCCCCCTCCCCAGACCCAAGGACAAATTGTGCCAGCTTGGCGGGGAACAACCAATTCCCTGCATTTATTTGTTTCTCGCTTAAGAAGCCTTCTGTTTGGTTCTAATGAGTAGCTTTTCCTAAAGAGAAACAGTAATAGCGGCAGAAACGTAAGTGGGTTCTGTAGGCTTGTAATCATACGTGTCAAACACAGGGTGGCATTTTCCCCGCAGAACAGCAACGGCGGGACATCATATGGAGTGGGCGCGGGGAATTGTGTTTCCCTGACAGAAGTTAATTCTAAACTAAGTGTTCCCTGGAAGGAAGGCAGGGAGACATTCTTACATGTCTATCATTTGTCCTTGGAGGACACAGAACAAATATGTTTTTTATGCTTGACACCAGCATTATTCCGGGCAGCCTGGGGCTATGTGCTCTTTTCCTGCTCGCAGAATTGGAGGAGAAGAAAGCGGCTCTGCATTAGGAGAACATGGTGTTCGGGTTAATCAGAGCCGCGCAGAAATCAGGACGCACCAGCCACGGAACAGAGGGCTGGGCGCCCAAGCCCGGGCGGCGACGAGGCCAGAGGCGCCATGTGCCTGGGACGGGTCGGGGCCCGGGCAGCCGCTCGCGCCTGGCATTGCCGTGGGCTCCCCGAGCACCCTCCATGGGGAGCCATCCTCGCAGACCCCCGAGGACCCCAGATATGGAAGGAGCCCCTGGAGAGCAGAACGGTGCATCGCCAGAGTCCGCTTCCCAGAAAGACCTGGGAAGCCGGCCCTGAAAACAGACACCGTCAGCAGGGGGGTGCTCCAGATGTGCCACTCACAGCCCCCACCACAGCTGGGTGGAAACCGTGCACCCCGGTAGTGAGCATGGACGCACACACCGCGCGAAGCCAGGCGGCAGAGCCTGGGTACTGGGAGGGCCTTTGCAGATGAGCACATACCTCCCGCCCTGGAGCCTCGTGGGGTGTGCGGCCCTGGGTCTGTCCTCCAGCTCGGTTCTGGGTGCTCCTGCACTGGCATCTTGCCGGTGGCTGCCCACGTGCGCACTCTATGGAGGGAGCTGGGTGGCCCCGAGGGCCCCAGCTGCGGGTCTGTGGCTTTGGCAAGGGTGTCTCTTGCTGGGATGCAAACTTCGAGGTTCTGCTCCTTCCCGGGGCGAGGAGGGTGTCTCCAGTTGCTGACACTGGGGCCGGGTGCCGGGATTCCTGAACCCAAAGTCCCCCCAACAAGCCCAACCACAGGGCATTTCCAAGGGAGGGACTCCCCAGTGCGGGGCTCCCTGGGTCCCTCCCCTACCTGGTGGTCCCACTGGCCTGTCCTCACTCCAGCCACCCCTCCCCACCCCAGCCTGTCCTTCCCGGGGTGCAGGCCTGGCGATGCACGGGAAGGCCTTCCTGCACCCTCTCGGGGAGCCCCAGCCTGCGCACCCGTCCTCAGAGAGGATCTGAGGCTGAGGGTCCAGGCTGGGGTGTCTGCCAGCGGCCCCTGGAGCCCTCCAGAATCCTAAGCAGCACCAGGAGGGAGCGGGAAAGGTGCCCAGGGAGTTTCCCAGAGGAACATTCTAGGTCTCGGCCCTCCCCCGCTTCCCTCTCTTCTTCCCCAGGCGGAAGCCTTTCTCCGCGGGAGGCACTTGGCCACCACGGGCCACTGTGGGTGTGGTGTCTCCCCATCCTTGTCTCCGTCTCACTCACGTGCACACGCACACGCACGCACACACACGCACACACACGCACATGCTGGGCGAGGTGGTCCAGCGAGGCGGGGCCTGGGGAGGACGGATGAGGACCACTGTCCTCAGTGCTGGGGGGACGACATGAACCCCAAAGGAGGCATCTGCTCTTAGCCTCGGGGACGCCCCGTGGAGGGCTTGGAGGGCAGCCCAGCAGGCTCCGCGTCCCAGGCCACCTCTGGGGAACGGCCCTGCTGGACTCAGGCCTTGCCCACTTCCCTGGAACATTCTGAAATCCACAGCCTCAGGGCACAAAGCAGCCCCTGTCCATTTTGAAATCTGGATTGGCAAGAATTCATTTATTAAAGGCTACTTGTCAAAGACTTTCCTGTGGGTCCTCGGGACAGTGCCGTGTTGCATCTCAGAGTCTTTCTCTAGGAACATCGAGCAGGTACTGAAGGAATCGCATGTCCTTGTTCTCAGAAAGGGGGATACACCACTTCTGGAAGTTTCCTCGCATCTGCTCTCCCACCTCCCCCACCCAGACTCCAGGACCTGGTTTCACAAGGACCACCTGGAGCTTCTGGACAGACCCCTGAGGGCCAGCCTCAGCCCCTGGCCTCCTGAGCCCTGCTGGACAGGCACGAAGCCCCAGGATTGGGATCAGAGTGGCGCCCACCCTCTCCAGGGACAGCTGTGGCTAAGCTGCTCCCCACGCATCTCAGACAGTGAAGGGTCCTGGGAAGGCCCCTCAGAGGGGCCGCAGCCACCCAGGGCTGGCAGAGGCAGCTCGGGCTTAGCCGGGCCTCCTGGTTCCTGGAAGCTGAGGTGGTGGCGTCTCCAATGGGGCCACATAGCTTGGGAGCCAGGGGCAACTCGTGCTCCTGCAGCTGGGTGGGACGTCCCCACCCCTGGGCTGTATGTGGCAGCTCAGGCATCCCCTCCACACACGTGGATGCAAACGCCAGCGCCTGGGGCAAAGGCCGTGAGCACAGGCAGACTTGGCCAGCAGGAGATTCCTCACTGCTGCCCCTGCGGCTGTCCTCCTTGCAGGAGATAAAGCGTCACCGAACACCCCCTGGCGGAGCCCCCCAGTGCACCAGCTGACCCTCCCCAAACACCAACTACATAATCCCAGCCTCGTGACATCATGGCAGGGTGATAAGGGCCCTTGCCGAACCTGGGGCTGCCCCTCTGGAGCATTTCTGCATCTGAGTGACTCACCGCCAGATTCCGCCATCACGTCGCCTTGGAACCCTGAACCCGCCGTCTCACAGGAGTGGCAATCTTGTCTCAGGAAACTTACATTGACCCTTCCCACCTTTGCAGAATGAAATACGGTCGCAAATGTTGAAGCAGAGGCCCCAGAAACGGTTGACCCTTCTTTCAGCCCTTCGTTTCCCTAAGCGTGAGGGTCCTGCCATGCACACACTTGTGCACACACACAAAGGCACCACCTGCACGCACATGAAGTGCCCACACAGGAACGCACTATGTGTGCATGCATGTGCACGCACAGACTACACACATGCACATGCCACACGTGTGTGCCATATGTGCTTGAACACACACATATTCACATGTGTGCACAATGCACCACACGCAAACACACCACACACAACACACACCCCTGCACACGCATGCTCTGCCCTTCCACATGAGACCTGGTGGCATCCTTGCAAGCTGTTCCCTTGGGGCGGGTCCTGTCCCCGCAAGTCCCTAAGCGCCAGTCACGAGGGGACAGTCTGGACTCAGTGCTCCCAAAGGCCCCGTCCTGTGAAAAGGCCACAGCGACTCCCACCAGGGCCGCCTGTGATGCCCGCGTCTACCGCGTGGTCGTGAAACAAAGAGTGTCTCTGCCCTGTTAGCACCGTGGCCGGTCACTCATTTCGCCTCCTCTGGCTGCTGAGGAGCATGAGGTGGGAGAGGCCGGACCCCGCACCCGTGAGAGGAACTCTGGGGTCTCCGAAGTGGCTCTGGGCGTCCGGAGCCTCTGGGTTTGGCCTGGCGCCTACTCGGGGGCTGAGGCCCTCACCTATAAATAACGGCGGTGACAGGTCCCCTGTCAGCACCCGCTGATGGACGGCCCTTCTCCCGCCATTACGGCCTTGTGACTGTGGGAAAATTAATTTAAGTGGTAGTTAATTTCTAATGAATTCCACTCAAGCGGTTAATATGGTCCCTCGGTGTTATGGTAACCTTCATGGATCATTGCATTATGTAAATAAATTCCACTTTATGCTGGTTTATTAAAAAAGAGAGTGAAGATTAGAAGTCCGGCTAAATCTCTGCACTTGCACACAACTGACACACGACAGGAAGCCTCCAGGGAGGGGAGCAATCCGAGCCCGCCAGGGCTCCCCGAGCTGAGCTGCCCCTCTCAGGGCTCTGAGTCCGTGTCGCGAAACGCCCTTTGTGGCTGTTGTGCTGGAAGGAGAAGGAGAAGGAAGCTGCCTTGAAACCCTGTGAACTTCGCAGCAAACCTCAGGGACAGGCCTGGGGGGTGGAGCGTGCTGGGCTGTGAGGCCTCCGTGAGGGACGAGGGCGTCCGGCGGGGCTGGGCTGGGCGGCTGGGGGAGGCTGGTGTGCTCGGGCCCTTGGTCACGCGTGAACGGAGGAGGAAAGTGCCTCAAGAGGGAGGGGCGTGTCTGCATGGGTGTGGGAGTGAGCCTTCGGGGCGGGTGGACTGGCTCACGCCCCCCAAGGGCTGTCCGTGTGCAGAGGCAGCGCCAGGCCGGGAGCAGGATCCGACCGGCCGCGCAGCCCACACCCCTGGGCTCTGAGTCCCCCCAGGCAGATGGGGCCCCCCAAGCTCTAGACCTGTGCGGGCCTGTGCCGCACCTGCACGTTCATGCTAAATTCCTGCACTGGCTTCTTGACATCCTGTCCCTGTGGAAGCCTCCGCCCTGCAACCCTTTCCTGCCTCGGCTTCCAAAATCCGACTTGCTCTTGCTTTTCCCCTAGCGCCCGACACCCCTCCTCTCTCCCTGTCGCGGATGCCGCCCCTCTTCTCCCTGGGCCCTGGGGTCAGGTCCTGCGCCCTCTGCTCCACGCACATGTCCCCCTCAGCAGCACTCGGCCCTGGGCTTTCACCGGTCGCGCAGGCCTGCGGGTGACAGGGCTCCGCAGGCGGCTCTTATCGGGGCCTTCCACGCAGCCACTGCCGGACGGTGGCTGCGGCCGGGGTCAGCTCAAAGCCGCTCCTCTCCTTCCTGGCACCAGCTGGAAAGACTTGCCTGGCTCCTCCCGCCTCTCTCTGCTCAGCGGCCTTCACATGCGGCAGCCTCACCGTCGCTGACCTTCCGACGCGGCCTCTGGGGCCCCCCAGGGCGAGAGTCCCAGAGAAACCTGCGGCAGGTGCGTCAGTCTCCAAAACTCACTTCTGCCACATTCTGCTGACGGGACAGTCACAAAAGCCCACCCAGGCTGGAGGCCTGGGGGACAGAGATCTCCCCTCCTGGTGGGAGACACATCCAGGAATTCTGGGGCACCTTTTAAAGTGGCCACACGGTGTCCATGGGCCCGACGCCCGGCTAGCAGTGCTCACATCGTGTGGGCACCCGTGCCAGCCGTCTCCTTGCAGTCTGCGTCCCCACCCCCCTCTGCTTGGGGGCTGACCGCCGGCTGCCTGGGGAGGCTGCTTCACCTTCCGCTCAGGGCTTGGCGCTGAGTCACCGGGATCGGCGGAGGTGGGGCATTTGCTCCGGCTCAGTGGCGTCCACAGGCCTGGCCCCTCCGCAGCCTTGCACACGCTGCCCCTGCCCCCTGGGCCCCCACGGGCCTCACCTTTGCCCACTGTCCTTTCCACACTGGGAGGGGTGACCTCAGGCCTCGGCTATGGGACTCTCCAAGGTGTCAGGCCAAAGCCACCACCGCCCACCCGGTGGGTATCTAAGTTGTGTGAACCTGCTCAACGTGGGCAGTCAAGGAAACCCAGGCAGGACCCGCCAGGGAAGGGGACGGGGACCGGCCCGGCGGATCAGCGACCTTCGAGGCCTGCGGGGCGGAGAGCACGCGGCCCGCCCCCGCCCCAGACACCTGGGTCACACGAGGCCGCCGTCCGTCCCCAGGAGGGTCCACTAGGGCCGGAGCCTGCAGGGGCCTTGCGGGGGCCGCCCCCCAGCTGCCAGGCCCCAGCCTTTGCTGGTCTGCAGGGAAGCTTCCGGCAATTCTGCAGGCCAGCGTCCAGGCTCACGGGCTGCGGGCAGGGCCGGCACTGGGGAGGAGGCTCTTGGGGGTAGCATGTGCAGGGGCCCCCTCCAGCCAGGCCTGCTCTGGAACATTCTTCCCTTGCCCACGGTCTGCAGGCAGCGAGGCGGCGCCACACCCGCAGGAGACCCCACCGGGCTGGCGAGGGCAGGGTCAGGCTCTGAGGGCCCCTCACACCCTCACCCACTTTCGGACCCGGCATCTCTCCAACCTGGGTCCTGGGGGCTGTCAGGGAGGGGCGGGACACCCCAATTACTGCAGTTCCCAGACCAGGCGAGGCACATTCTGGCTGACCCCATGACCTTTACCCCCGCTGACTTTTACCCCCACACCCAGCACCTTCTTCCCAGCACCTGGCTCCTCCAGGTACCCTGCTGCCTGGAGCTGAGGTAACCCCATTCTCCCTGTCCCTTCCCTCCCCGCGCCCGCTCCTTCTCTCTCTCTGTCTCTCTGTCTCTCTCTGTCTCTGTCTCTGCGTCTCCCCCTCTATGGCGCGTCTGGGTATCCCCTGGATGGCAGCGATCTTACCTCTCTTGGACTTGTCGCCTGTCCTGATGGGTGAGTTTTGACTGATCCTCTGGGAGGAACGGCCCATGTGGGGTGCACTTGCTCATCCCAGGCCCCTCTGGCCGTGCCGACATTGGCTGAGCCAAGTGGGGCTATTCCCAGTGGTCCCAAAGTCTCCGCTTTGCACTTGGCAACCAGCTCAGGCTGTCATAGCTCCTCTTGGTAAGTGATGATGTGTCTGACAGGACCCACTGCCCGCCGCGGGGCATTTTCCAGAGTGGGCAGCTGGTCCTGCACCTCCTGCGCTCATAGCTGGGGGCAGCCTGCTTTCATGTAAGCACTCTGTCCTCCAGCCCTTTCAGGCTGACTGCCTAGATGTTGGGTGAAATAGCCAGAGCTCTGGCCACCATCTGGTGCCATGAGGTTGTCATAAGGCTGGAAGCCGAGCTGCACAAATGGCTGGACACAAAGACACTGGTCGTCCAAGCATGGAGCTGTGGCACGTTTTGCTCAAACCATCTTTTGCACTGGACACAATCCGTAACTGGCTTCAGCCGATCAGGCAGGACTCTTATTGCATGAGTCTATACGCATACCATGCCTTCAGCACAGTACGTGATACAAAATAAAGCTTAACACGTATTCGGTTGAATGAATAAAGGGTCACAGAGTTTGATTCACTTACCACCGCAGACTCCTTTGTACTACCTCAAGCAACATGTTAGTTAATTAAATTGATAAAAGTTATGTGTAAAAACTAAGTTTTAGAACAGGTGATCACTTCACTCAGCGCTGAAAGAATGATTATACCTTCAGACAGAACTCCTAGGAGAAAGCAGCACTCCAGACCTTCTGACAGACGGCAGACGGACTGCTGGCATTCCCGTGCGGTCTTTCAGCCATGTCTGCCACAACGGCATCGCCGTGTAAGGAAAGACACGCTTCACTTTCTGAGGACAAGACAATGACTCTTTAATAGGGGGTGGACAGGGGGAGCTTTGAGTTCCACCCTGGGAGCTGCTGGGTGGGTCCCCGAGGCTCCCAGGGCGGCGTCCTGACAGCTCGTTCTGAGTACCGACACAGCCAAAGCCGGTTTCTCACGCAATGCAAGACAGCTTTCTCTGCCCCTACGTTTCTCATTTCTTCCGTGCATTTTGAGTAGAAGATGACAAGTGGGCACTTGGAGAAAAAAAACAATTAACCTCTAATTTGGAATCACAAACACTAATTATAAAATAGGAAGTAAATGTTTTATAAATTAAAAAAGGAAAAAGACGAAATTTGTATAGATGCAGGAAAATGCCTTAAATCAAAAATAACGATTCCAGTGTCCTATACCAACTTGTTGAGGAAGTCACAGCAGAGCCGCCTGGAAGAATGAGGATGCCCGGGTCGCTGGCAGGAACCACGGGGACACACCCTCGGGCTGCAGGACCGTGCGCAGCAGGTAGAGGAATGGGGTCCCAGGTGTTTGCTTGGCCTCTAATAAAGAAGTATAGTGGAAGTATAATTAACAAAAGTAAGTTATGTTTTTCTTACTTTCCATCTTAAATTTGTCTTCATTTGGGATGAACAACAGAGGGGTCTTTCTAAAGCTGCACAGGCACATCACTCACAAGAGTGAAATATCACACAGCCTGTTCCCACCCGGCCACGCGGAGGAACAGCAACAGACACAGGCAGTCCCTGTATTTAGCAAAGGGTTTTTTTTTTTTTAAATCCAACAAAAGAGTAATGTCTCCTCCGTTGCATTTTTTTTCCAAAGAATAAATGCTTTTATGAGAAAACTGGTTCAGTGAATTCTTAAGGCTTTAAATTTTAAATTTAGGAAAAGAACATTATTATTATTTCAAGATTTAAATTTTGCAAAAAAGCAAAGGTCAGAAATAACCTGAGTGATGACAGGACGGGGCGCGTCACTCCTACTCCGGAACCACATGCAGACAGCAGAAGGACTCTTTCCGCGGGTGCATGGTGCGACTCGAGGTGAACATCTGCGTGTTGCTATGCATAGCCGGGTTTGGAGAGAAGCACCTGCTGGAGGGAGGAGGAGGCCAAGGGGGTTTTTTAAAACCTTCTTTTTGTTTATTTACACTTTCTGACTTCTAACAGTGAATGATAGTTGTTCAAAGGTCTTTAGAGCAGAAGTTAAAGTCCCAGGGCACCTGGAACCCTCCGCGCACACAGCTGTTTAGGACACTAAAGTGACTCCCCTTGGCACGCTCACAATTACTCACAACTCGAGGGCAGCTGCCAGAGACTACCCTTGCTGTAGGGAATGTTCCAGAACAGGCTTGGCAAATGTGTTCTGCAAACGGCCAGAGAGCAAACACGGTGCAACTACTCATCTCTGCCGTCAGGAGCTCTGCAGCCCGGAGATGTCCGTGGGCGGCGTGAACGGGGAAGCTGGCCGTGCGACAATAAACCTTTATCAGCAACGACAGGCAGCGGCTGGACTGGCCAACTTCTGAGTAAGAAAAGCCCGAGGCCGTCCTTCGTTGATGTTGACCAGGCCGAAGGTCAGACACACCCACATGGCAATGAAGCCGAAGGGAGAACACATTTGTCTTCTCCACTCCATGTTTCAAGATTAAAGACATGCTTAAAAATGGCTTATCCTGAGTTCGCTGTTTGCCGGGTTACATGGCAGGTGAGAGAGAGTGACAGCGGTGGCGGGGAGGGCGGAGAGGCAGCCCGTCTTGTCAGAGCTGGCCTCCCAGCAGCCTCCGGGACCTGGCGCCCCAAATTCGGGCGTATTGGCAAAACGGGGATGTGGAGGGGGTGGCAGGCGCCCAGCCAGAGCCGGGTCGAGTCCTGGCCCAGCTTCCGACGCCCGGGCCCGGGGGCTCAGGCTGGGACTGGCCTGAGTTTGGGGCGCTCGGTGAGTCTGACGGGGTCAGTCCTGGTTGGTGAAAAGGAAAGGCCAGGGCCCCTTGGAGGAGGAGGTGAGGGCAGGAGGCAGGCGCTGGCTTTTCCTTTATGTTGTTAAATTGCTCAAATTATTTTCCAAAAGCATACTGTTCACAAATTTTTCTGTTTTTCTTCTGGGTATCAATGTAAGAGAGAGAGATACAAACGAAACTCCTCAAAAAAAAAAAAAAAAGAATTCAAACCCACGCAAGCGAATTTCATTCCCACCTCCCGTCCTCCTGTGGGAAGTGGAAACAACCGCTATTTTGGCAGATGTTGCTCCAGAACTTTTCATACACAGTTACCTAAATATTTTTGCTTAGAAAACAATGTATTTAGATTTGTGTTTGATGTTGGCATAAATGAAAACATACATTGCACACTGCTGCGTGGCTTTCTCTGTACATTTAATATTCAGAAATATGTCTTAGCTGCAGCGCTGAGACAGCTCCGGGGGAGGGGGAGAGGGGTGAGCCCTTTGTCCGAGAGCCGCGTGGCTGTCCCGGGAGGCCTGTGCGACAGTGGACCCAGCCATCTGCCCATCACTGGACATTTATTCCAGACAAATCCAGCCTCATACTTGGCCCTCACTCCAGTGCCAGAGGTGCAGAGGGTTCCCTCGGTGGGGCGTCAGGGTTGAGTTGCGGGTTTGGCCTCCGGGGCCGGGTGGCTCTGGGTGAGGCAGGGGGGTGGGGGCGGACTGTCCACGGGCAGGAGTGACTGGTCAACTCCACGTTCACTGCTGGAGGAACACTGCAGGCCAGGCCCGTGGTGGACGCTGGGACACAAACGTGGCCGAGCTCTGCCCTCAGCCCGGGCGCAGTCTGTTAGGCTGCGATGATAAAATCCCACAGACCTGGTGCCTGATAAACACCTGGAGGCCGCAAGTCCAAGGTCAAGGCGCCAGCAGGCTCCATGGCTGGCGAGGGCCCTGCTTCCCGGCTCATGGGCGAGCCCTTCCTGCAGTGTCCTCACGTGGTGGACGGCGCAGGGAGCTCCGGGGTCCCTTTTGTAAGGGCACGGACCCCATCGCGGGGTGCCACCTGCACAACTGATCACCCCACTTCCAAACCCTCACACTGGGGACTGGGTTTCAACATGTGAATGTCGGGGGACACAAACATTCAGACCCAGGCCTTTGGGTTCTCGAGAACCCCGTGGGGAGACCCAGTAGTAATCAGCCCCCTTCTAAACAGGAGGCCTCCATGGAAGCTTCCAGCCTGAGGCCCAGCCCTGAGGTGTGAACAGAGTCGGCTCAGAGCAAGGGAGTCTCTCTCCACCGTCACGGGCCTCCAAGCTTGTGTGTCTTCACTCGCAGAGGTGCTTCCGCAGGACGGCTTTCTCCTGGCCCCTGGGGCGACCTTCAAACCATGAGAACCTGCGGATCAATGGCCCAACGTCCTCTTCCCCTGCTGGGACAACCGAGGCACGATCCACTGGAGCTGCAGGACGTAGGAGGGTGGCACCCGGTGCCCTCCCACTCTGTGCTGGAGAAGCTCTCCTCCCTCCCTGATTCTCCCCACCACGACCCCTCCAACCCCTGACTCCTGATGTCGCCTCCCAGACGGAGCAACTACATCTCCAGCCTTACCACGCACTGCACCCCATTAGGACAGGGAACATAAATCCTATGTCGCAGTGGGGAAAACATACTGACCCCCAGGGCATTTGGCAGTGTCTGGAGACGTCTGTGTTTGGCCCTGGGGTGGGGGGTGCCGCACCTGCAGGGCCCAGGATGATCCCAAATGTCAGCAGTGCTGAGGCGGAGATGCCCTGGCCTGACGCCACAGAGCTCTGCCACACTGGTTCCGGGACCGAGGCCTTGTTGTGTAATTATGAGCCTTGTAACATTTAGATTCCCCTGAACGCAGCTCAATCCAATAAAACGTATCCTGTGGTGCCCCCACCTCGTGTGGCAGCGTTGCAGGGCCGGCTGCACCTAAGGCAGGGCAGAACAGGGCGGTGACAGAGAGGAAGGATGCTTACTCAGGCAACAGGTGTGTGGCCCGTAGCCAGGTCCCCTGTGGAGCGCCACATGCACACGTGCTCATGCGTGTGCACACACCACACACATGTGCCTTGAGAGAACGCCCTCCCTCTGGCTGGGCATTCTCAGGCCAGGACACAGATCTCCTGGTAGGATCTGGCTTCTGACACTCACTTTCAGGACCCAAGTGACACACTTTTGTGCGTCCATAACTCCTCACTCAAGAACAGCCGGGTGGGGGCTTCCCTCCTGCTGGCCACCAGCAGGCTCTTCACAGGGCTCGGGTTCCTTCCCCTCCACCCTCTGCACCTGGGCCAGACACCTGTGGGCTGCAAAACTCAGGTCAGAGCTGCCGTGGCCGTGGCTGTCTGCCCATCTGGCCGGGAGGGCTTATTCTCCTGTGCTAGGCTTGTTAGGTCTCAGTTTTGGAAACTCCTTTCTGGAAGGATGGGGAGGTCCCCCTGGCCCGGAGGAAAGGGGACATGTGAGCAATTACCCTACATCTGAGCGTTTGCTCTGGCCTGCACTGCACCCCACCACCCCCAAATCCATGAGTTGAAGTCTTACCCTCAGGACTGTATTTAGAGACAGGGTCTTTAGCGAGGTAATCAGGGTAGAATGAGGTCACTGGGGTGGCTCCTAAGCCAACATGACAGGCATCTTTGTGAGAGGAGATGAGGACACAGACGCACAGGCGGACAACCCTGTGAGGCCACAGGGAGGAGGCAGCTGTCCACACGCCAAAGGAGCAGCCAGCCCTGCACGCACCTCGATCTGACTTCCAGCCTCCAGGACTGAGGGAGAAATCTCTGTTGACTAAACCCCCATCTGAGGCGCTTTGTTAGGGCAGCCCAGACTGAGACAGGATGCCCAGGTGGTACACTGACACAGCCTCCTGAGAGCACGCTCCTGCTAGCCCAAGGCATGGGGGTTGCCTAGTTCCTGGTCCTGGTGACCAGGGCGGGGCCAACCGCCCCATCTCCCCTCCCCATGGGAGCAGCCCCCAGGCAGGCCCCTGCCATGAGTCATTCCCAGGAGTGCAGGTGTGGCCGACCCTCAGCAAGAGGCTGCTCCCTCCAGTCTGGGTTCACTCAAGGTAACTGCATGACCAAGAGTGCAGCAGAATGACCTTTTGAAACGTCTGAGGCCGAGTCATAGGAAGCCTTGCAGCACCCTCCTGGGTCTCTTGGGAAGCTCCTGTGAGCAGCCACAGCCTGCTGCACCTGGAGCTGCCCTGCAGGAGGTGCCACGTGGAGCGAGCAGCACGGGCCATCCTGGGGGTGCATCCTGCAGCCAGTGACAGTAGACCACGAACCGCTCAGCTGAGCCCTTCCCCAACTCCTCACAAAGTGTGAGCAATGTAAATTGCTGACTTAAGCCCTTAAGCTTGGCCTGGATTGTCATTCGGCAGAGAAGACCCAGACACTCACCATTTCTTCCCAGAGGCCCCAGGTATCCTCACACAGAGGTGAGGAACTCCTGCCCTGCCTGCAGCCAGAGATCAGGAAGGGAGGACTAAGCCATTCAGAAGGTGTATTTACTTTTATTGCAAAACGTCTTTAATGGTAAACTAATCACGAAGACACATCAGAGCCGAAAAGAGTAGTGAGTAACAATGAGGGCCCCTGCTATGAGTCGCCTCCTCCTGACTCCGGCGTCGCAATTCTCTGGATCGGTGAAACCACTTCCCAAGGCAAGGACGCGGCGACAGTCTGCGCGTCACTCTGCGGGGGCTACATCTGCCTCTGCTTGTGCCGCGGGTGGGTCTTGCAGTAGATGAACCACCGGCCCCGCCTCTTCACCAGGCGGCAGTCCTTGCAGCGCTTCCGGAGCACGCCCTTGGTCTTGAAGCCCAGCGCGGGCTGCAGGCAGGGCGCGGGGCCGGCCCAGAGCGGGGGCTGCGGCGCGCCGCGGGGGGGCCCGGCCAGGAGCGAGGAGAACGCCGGCGGGAACGCGGCGCGGGGCCCGGGCCGGAGCAGGGGGAGCACGGCCGCCGCCGTCCGCAAGAGGAGGGTCGCCATGCCGCGGCCTGGCCTGCGGGGCGGGGGACGGCGGTCACTCGGGTCCCGCGCCCAGAACCGCCCCGTCCGCCGCGCCGGGACCCGAGTCCACGCGACGCGGCCTTCCCGGCTCCCGGCCCCACCGCGGCCCGCGTCCCTCCCGGCCCGTCCAGCCCCGGCTCCCCCACCCTCGCCGCCGCGCGGCCCCGCAACCCAGACGCCCGGGACCCCGACCTGGCAAGAAGGTTCCCGGCTGGCTGCGAACCGTCGCTCTGCGCCTGCGCACTGGGGCAGGGACGCCGCGGCCAGGAAGAAAGATGGCGGCGGGGGCCTCGCGTGGCGCAGAGACCGGGGCGCATGCGCGTAGCGCCGGAAGTCGCGCCACCGGTCCCGCCCGGCCGGTCGCCCAGCTGGTGGGGGAGGGGATGCAAAGGTGGCAAGGGAAATGGGTATCCAGCTGGAAAAAGAGAGTCAAGCAATTAGACCCTAGACAGAACGGACAAATAGCAGTTTTTAAGTGTACGTCCTGGGAGAAATGCAGAGTAACGGGAAAGCCCCGACGCTGTGAGGTAATTAAACGGTTTATCTTGAGCCGAGCACGCGGCCGGGCCAGGGCGCCTGCGCAAGCGGTCCCAGGCGGCGGGTCGGTTCGGCTTGATACAGTTTAGAGACAGGAATTGCAAACAACGTCCTAAGTCAATACTTGGCCCCAAAAGGCGGACAAAGTGGGGCCCACAGGTTATGGGTGGGCTTAAAGAGTCTCGGTTTGCAGCTGGTTAAAGACGCGCAGCTTTATCCAGAGGCGTGGGAAGTTTGGAGTTCAGGAGTCCGTTAGAGCAGCGGCCCCCGACCCCTGTGGCACCAGGGACGGGTCTCACGGAGGACAGTTCTACAAGGGGTCCGGGGCCAGTCGGGGCCCAGGCGGTGTGCGGGGTGGGGAGCGGCTGCGAACACGACGGAGCCCCCTTTGCTGGCTCCCCGCTGCCCACCCGCCCACCTGCCCTGCAGCCGCTGTTTCCACGCAGGGCGGCGATGCGGCCTGTGCAGGGGTTGGGACCAGCCACAGGATACTGACTCGAGTGATCTGTTCGCCAAATTGATGCCCTGCCATGATTTGACCTTTGCCCTGCATGGCCTCAGGTCCTGTTAATAATTTAGTATGTTACTGTCACCAAGAAAGAGTCCGTTTTGTCAGTCTGTGATCTCTGTTTTAACATTCATGCTGGTCAGTGGTCGGGTCTAAACTCCCAGAGGGAGAGGGGTAAGGAGGCCTGTCCCGACCCCTTCCCTTCAGGGCCAGGACCTCGGTTTTAAGGTTTTTCTAGGGTCACCTTGGCCGAGGGGTCTGTTCAGTTGGCAAGGGGCCTGGGATTTTGTTTTAGTTCACAACTGACTCATGGAAACGAGTGGAAATAGACAATGGTCCCAACTGGTTACAAACTATCTTTTTTCCTTCTCTGTTACCGAAAAGATCAAACACGCAGGAACACCCGCAGGCGTTTTATAGCGAAGACCCATGTCCCCACGGCCCAGACTACACACTTGGGTTCGGGTATCTATCCACCTGAGAACCCATCCGTCTTACTTTCTGTGGATGTCGAAGTGAGTTGCACACCTGGCCGCATCCGCCCTCGCTCCCTGCACGTTGCTAGCTCAGTGCCCGCTTCTGCACCTGACCGGGCGAAGGCGGGGTGGGCTCTGCACAAATCTGCCTCTGCCCGCCAGTCTGTGGGGACACCTTTCCGTCGTCAGGAGGGCTTTCCCCTCTTCTGTGTCACCTCTCCGGTCTCCCGTCCATCTCTAGAGTCTTGTTCTTGGAGCCACCTGGTTCTCAGGCTCGGGCCACAGGAAAGAAAAGGCAGACGCTGGAACGTAACTCGGGAACTGGACCCAGGTGGGGCTGGAACGTCACGCGGGGACTGCATCCAGGTGGGGTTGGAACGTCACGCGGGGACTGCACCCAGGTGGGGCTGGAAGGTCACGCGGGGACTGGACCCAGGCGGGCTGGAACGTCACGCGGGGACTGCACCCAGGCGGGGCTGGAACGTCTCGCAGGGACTGGACCCAGGTGGGCTGGAACGTCACACGGGGACTGCACCCGTCGGCTGTACACACGAGCCTTTTGGAAGCTGTACCTGCAGGCTGGACAGAGCAACTGTAGTTTTAGTGGTCGCTTCACAAGGGCTGTGTTGCGGAAATTCCCCAAACCCGCGATCACACACAGGGATGCGGACGTCTTAGAACTTGAACTTCCAGTTTCTCCCGCTTAGCGATCGGCCCCTTCACCAAAAAATCATTTGATATTTAAACTTCCCATGATTATCGATTACCATAAGAATATAAACAGTGTCGCTTCCGTTTACCTCCTCCCCTGCCTTGTCCTCATAATCATCCCTGGCAGCCACCGGGCGCAGAAGATTGCGCAGTCGCCCACCTTGTCGGCCGAGCCCCGCCCGCGTACGCACCGTGCCGCGCGTGCGCCGGCGCGCCTCCCCAGGGCGAAATAAGTCCCGGGAGCGTGAGCGCCGCCGGAAGTAGTGCGCATGCGTCGGCGCTCGGAGACTCGCCGCGCGGGGTCAAGGTTCAGCCGCACAAAATGATGGCGGCGGCGGTGACCTTCTGCCGGCTGCTGGGCCGGGCCGGCGCAGGGGCGCGGAGCTTGCCCCGGGGCGCCAGGTGTTTCGGGGTGCGGACGTCGCCGACCGGGGAGAAGATCACGCACACCGGCCAGGTAACGGCCGCGGGGCGTAGGACGCCGGGCGGCGGAAGGGGGCGAGTTGGGGGGCGGGCGGCGGTCTGTCCCACCGTTCTCTGGACCGAGCGTCTTTAAGATGCTGCCATGTTGGTAATAAACTTGCATAACCCGAGGGGACAGAGCACAAAAACGGTGTGACGCCGCAGTCGTGAGCCAGAAGGGAGGCGGAAGGTACCTGTGTGTCAGCGCCAAGACGTGCCCCAGCGGGGCCGTGCGTGCAGGGAGGTGGCTCTCCTCGGTCAGGATGGCTCTCCTCTCCCTCAGTCCACCTTCGTCCCGACTGGCTCTTCTTTTCCGCTGCTCCTCCCCGGGCTACCTCTCAGTGCGACCCCAGACTTCGTCCTCCGGTTCCTGTTATCACCCCGTCATCCTAGGTATCTTGCTGAAAAATGGCCCTGGCAACACAGTGTGCCCCTCGTGTGTTTGACTAATTATCAATGGCCTAAAAGTTAAGAAAAACACTTTCTTGTATATTTATGATTGATTTTTAAGTGAACACATTCAGAATAAGGCTGTAAAAATTACATATGGTCTCTTTCCTTCCTCCCCAGGTTTATGATGATAAAGACTACAGGAAAATTAGGTTTGTAGGTCGTCAGAAAGAGGTGAGTAAAAGATTTAGTAAAAGTGAGGTATACTGTTATAAAACTTGCATATAACCCACAAGAAATGAAGATTAATATGTAAGATTAAAGTAAATTCTCCCCACATTTTGAGCACCCTAGGAGATCTGGAGTTCTACATTTCTTATAATGTTAATTGTATCCATTTTTGTCGTGTCCCACCCCCCCCCCCCAATACCTAATGTAACATTTTGTAACTGAAGTTCTGGTTTATCTATAAATGGGAGTGATCTTGTTCATTTCTGTGTCTTATAGTCAAGACTCTCATATTAAGGTAAATCATATCGACTTTTCAGAATTGCTCTTTTAATCACCTCTCAATGGAAAAGAAGCCAAACTCCGTAAAATAATTTAAAGAGGTTTATTCTGAGCCAAATTTGACGAGCATGGCCCCGGGGCCACGCCCAAGAAGGCTTTAGCAAGTGGACTGCTGTGGTTGGGTTTCAGTTTGGTTTTGTACATTTCAGGGAAACAGGAATTACACATAAAGTCATAAATCAGTACTTGGAAGGCGTACATTGGTTTAGTCCGAAAAGGTGGGACATCTTGAAGAGTGGCTTACAGGTTATAGGTGGGTTTAAAGACTTTGATTTGTAATTGGTTAAAGAAATGAAGCTTCGTCTAAGGACTTGGAATGTTTTGAGTTAAGGTAAGGATGTCTGTTAATCAGAGACAAGCCACCGGTCGCAGACCCAGACTCAAGTGATCTGTTGTGTATATTGGGGACCCAGGGTCGTCTTGCACCGCCTTAGGCCTGGTGACGAGTCACAGAGGACAGCCACAAGAAGGGAGGGGCATGATGGACGCGGCTGACCTCCCTCCTCAGGGGCAGCAGCTCAGCTTTAGGGTATCCCCTTGGCCAAGAGGGGGGTCCATTCAGTCAGCCAGTGGTCGGGGGTAGCTTAATATTTAATTTTAGTTCACACACCTTTTAGGGTATGCTTTTCATAGTTCTCACCAAATAAATTAGGCTGTGTTTTTACAGGGACTTACACTGACAAGCTGAAAGTGGCGCGCGAGTTACTCTTCTCTGAGTCGGTTTAGCTGTCTTACACATTATAAAGGAAGATGAGTTAAATCAGGCACCCCTGAGTGTGGCTGCTGGAGAGAGAATGTTGAGATCCGGATCCTTCGGCCTAAATAAGCCTATTTTCTTATCTAACTCCCTCCCTAACACACGTCTGCCGTCTCCTGAATTCTCCTTCCTGTTGGTGCAGGCTGTCCTCCGTGTTTCTGCATCTGTTCTTGTCCTTCACGGCTGCCTGTGTCATTCTCCCTCCCGCTTCAGTCAGCCTGTTGTTGCACCTCAGCTGCCCCTCCCACTTCCCCTTTGATCTTGGTCACATCGTCCCTTCCAGTGTCTATTTCTCTACTTCTGTTCAGGAGCTATGGGACATTCTAGAGAAGCTCACAAGGTCATGAGTTGGCTCAGTATAAATTCATGTTCTCAGAATGCAGCTGGCTGACTGCCGTGTGGTCTAGGGGTGGCAGAGAAGTTTGTATTCTGTTGGCTGATTACTTGGTGACACCGCCGGGGTGTTGGGTTGAGAGGGGTCCTGGAGCCTGCTCCAGGTGCAGGGGAAGAGCGTGCTGTGACTGACAGGGATGTCTGCCAGGATCACGGTGGTGGGGGCTTGTGTCTGGTGGGTTTGCCCCTCTGGTGGGGTGGAAGCCATGCGGATTTGCAGTCTGACGGTTGAGGTTGAATCAGCATCGGTTAATGCCTCTGCAGTTCAGTTTTCTCGTTTGTGAAATGGAAGCCATGTGAGTATTGTTCACAGAATTGTAACTCTCCAGCGAGATAACGTGTAAATCGTCTAGTGAGAGTTGGTGTATGGTGAGTCCTCTGCGTCCTGAGAACTCTTTTCTGTTTGTTCCTTGAGTTGTTATTGCATTCCCCGCAGTAGCATCTGTTCCACACACAACGTTCTCCAGTCCCGTAGCCCGGTCTGCGTGTTCCCTCTTTGCACAGACTGTTTCTAGTTGGTCTAGTATGGGGCAATGGGAAAACAACTGAAACCCAGCAAAGTCAGAGTTTGTGACGCCAGCGAAGGTGGAGGCAGGAGAGGGCTGTGGTGCCGTCTCTCCGGCTGTCTCCCCCCAAGGTGCCATCCTGGCCGTGACCCTGGGCACTCAGCCCTCAGCCTCCCCAGTGCCTTCCTGATCGAGCATCCAGAGTCAGGGCCTTACATAAAGGTACGAGGCATGTTGGTAACACGATGAGTAGGTACCTGCTCAGGTGTTCCTTCTTTCAACAAAAATCTGGTGTTTAGTACTATTTTTAGTAGCATTTTTTGGTTATAAGAGACCTTATTTTTTAGAACACTTTTAGGTTTACAGAAAAACTGTGAAGAACCTCCAGAGGGTTCTTCATAACCCCCCAGGTTGGGATTCTGGTGGCTTAGTGGATAAGGCGAGGCGTAGCTTTGATTTCCTCCCTCGGGGTGGCTCGAGGACTCGGTGCTTGCTTCCTTCCTGCGTCTTTGTGTCTTGTGATACTTCGTCTTCCAGGGCACCTGCAAGACTCCGTCTGTCCCAAAGCAGGTTTGAACACGTCCTACAAACAGCCCAATTAGTGGTTCTGAGCATTTTCTGTGAAGTTACTTAGTTTAATTCGGACGAAAACTTCAGGTTTTTCCTGCGATTTAAAAATTATATACATATGTAGACACATGTACACATGTAGGTTTAGCTAAATATAATTATTGATATTAATGTTAAAAATACCTGATATTCTGATGATCGAACCGAGCTGTAAGCTGTAAGTTTAAAATAAACTATATAAAGTTCCATTAATGGGGTATTTTATAGAACAATGACTGCTTAGCTGGGTTATTATTTGCTTTTTGCATTGGTTTTGATATATCATAGAATGATATTCTTTATGTTTTATCTTTAAGAGATTTAATCTCAGTTGGACATGAAGGAGTGACTTTGCACAGGAGCCATCGCTCCCAGAGGTGTACGAGTTAGAGCAAGAACCGGGTGTGACAAATGAACGTAAACCCCGATGTTTTCATGCCCAAATCAGTTGATCGTTAGGAGGTTGGTAGGAGAGGTGGCTTCCTGTTCCTTGCGGGTGACGTGCGAAGGACTCATTTACAGCAGTTGGACAGGCAGGGCGCAAGCCACACCGTGTGCTTGAAGAGATGTGTACGGGCTGCCGTGACGTTTTTCTCCGGTTAATTTCCTCATAAAATCCAGCTGTGCTTTTCTCCTCCTCTTACCCTTCCTAGGTGGAGCAGCGAGGGACAGCCCGCGGGCTTTGTTGTGCTTGGGGTGTGTTCGCTGCGGGTTCTTTGTATTCCTACGGTTGATGAGTTCCGGACCCAGATGCTGGTGATGGGCGGTCAGGGTCGCCCTTGAGCTGTGCGTGTAAATGACGGGAGGGCACCCGCGTCAGTCACTGGCATCAAGGCGTCAGCTGCCCTTCCCGCGGGGAGGTGGCCGGGCTCTGACTGCCATGATTGGGGCCTGGCAGTTTGTTAGTGTGGCCTCTGTGACACGTTGTCACTTAGGCAGACACCGCATTACTTACACCATAAGGCTTCATTTGTATGGCTAGTGCCTCGCCGGCAGCAGGGGTGAGCGGGACGTCCCCCAGTCACAGCCGCCATGCGGTGCTGGTACAGGGAGCCCCCAGGCCGTCGCCACGGCCTGTGGCTTGAGCTTGTAGAACAACACTGAGGAGCCCTGCACAGCTCGCGGTGCTGCCTGACGCGGCCCCGCTCTCCACGAGCTTCCTCCTGGGTTTCTGGAAGTAGCTCTTTAAGGAAACGCTTTACACACTGTGATCTGTGACTGACAGGGCGTCTTAAACACAGTTAAGCCTTTCCAAAGTGTCTGTAAGCTGTAAGGGAAAAGCGGTGCCCCGTGTGTTCTCTGTTGCTCTGTGTGGCAGCTGAACAAGCCCCATCCTGCAGAAATGGGCGGCTGGCACGGCCCAGCTCGCTGCTGTTCCCCACGCTGGTGAGGTTAAGGACGCAGAGGAGACGCTGGGTTTTAAGATGCACCACGAAGGGAGGTGGTCCCTGCGAGCCTGCTGCATTTGCAGGATGGCTGTGACCGCATAGGTGGCTTCAGAAAGGAAGACACTGGGGATGGGGGATTGTGTGATGTTTGGAGCGGGGCTGCCAGGCAGGAGGACACGTGAGCGGACCACGTCACTGGCCATGGGGCACACTGTGTATTGTGGATCCTTCTCTGGGGAAACCCTCCCCAGCGGACAGAGCTGGAAAGGGGCGCGTGAAAATCAGGCACTTGGTGAACGCGCACTGATCCTTCAGCTAAATTCAGGGTCACGGGACTATGACTGAGCCAATTGACCCTGCATCTGTTTCCTGGCCCCACACCGAGAGCCCTGGCTTCGGTGACCACGTAATTCACTTTGGAAGTGGTCGTGTTCTCAAGGTGTGTGCTCTTGGAGATGTTCCTGTTACTCTGTTTTAAGTTGCTTGGAATAGCTTGGGTCTGTTTGTTTCCTTTGTATTTCATTTACAAATTTTTTAATTTTATAACTTTGAAAACGTAAGCATGGTTTCAAAGTCAGATTTATAAAACTTCAATAAAGCCTGACCGTCACATCACCTTCCTGTCCTCCACTGCTTCTCTCCCTCCCGTTAGTAACTCTCTGCAGGTCCTTCCTGACTCTGTGGAGATGAGTAACTGTGAGCGTGCCCTCCTCTTCCCGCGTGGACGAGCGGGGCCCTGTCGCTTAGTGACGCATCCTCCTGCCCTGCCTGGCGTGTGCGGGGCATTTCCCGTCCCATTTTGGAGCTGCCCGTGCCCCGTGGGGTGGTTTCTGCCACGGCCGTGCGGCTGGTTCCCTGTTGATGGACAGCGTGCTGTGTTTGAGGGACAGGCCCAGAGAGCGACCGGCAAAGGAAAATGAGGAGGAGTTGGTGTGATCGCGATGCCGACAAAGTAGAATTCGAGCCCCAAAACCGTTCAGTAGACAAAGGAGGACGCTTCGGGCCATGTTCCCAGTGAGTAGGTGACGGCCGCGCGTGGCTGTGTGCCCAGTAGCGCGGTCACTGTCTGTGACGCAGAGACTGTGCGTGTACCGGAGGAGTGCAGGTGCCTTCCCGAGGACGCGCCACCCAAGGTACAGGGCACGTCACGTGGACAGAACATAAGTAAGGTCACAGAAGAGCAGAGCCATGTAATCATTGAGCTAACTCTGAGTAGGTGCTGGGTATTGCAATCTGATAGATTTCCAACTCGTAACGCCAGGAAAGAGACTGTAAGGTAAATCGAAAGACAGCAGAAAGGGGAGTAGTCATGACAAAATCAGAGTTAATTAGGTAGAACATATGGGTAGATAAGTTAGTGAGTCAAAATCCTGGTTTTGTGAAAATTGATAAAATAAACCACTGATCATTAATTATGAACCCACATGACTGAGGAGGTGGAATACACAGATACACAAAGTGATCAAAGGGAAATAGTTATTGATAGGACATTTGCATACTTCTGTGCAAATAAATTGGTAAATTTAGATGAAGTGGAAAAGTTTTTAGGAAAATACAGTGTACCGGAATTGATCCCAGCAAAGGGAGAAAGCTGAAATAGGCCACTGTCCACAGGAGAAACGGGGACCGTTCCTAAGGAATGACCTTCACATAACACCAGGTCCGGATGGTGTCATAGGGACATTCTGCCAGACCTTTAGGCATGAGGTGATCCTGGTACTACGCAGCTCTTTTCAGAACATAGAATGTGAAGGGGAACTTAGAGGTTCTTCTTATGACGCACAGTAGCTATGGCACTTGAGGCTAATAGACAGAGATATACACTGTGGATAGCGACAGAAAAGTCCTGCATATGAGATCGTGAACACTCCAGGGCCACGTCAGGAAGCAATTCGCTCTGACCGACTGGAATTCATGCCAGGAAATCTATTGATACTTCTTACCAGATCAGTGAGTCTGCGGAGAAAAGTCACACAATACCTCCGTAAATGCTGAAAAGGCTTTGACAAAATTTAACACCCATTTCTAGTTAGAAACTCTTGAGAAAACAGGAATTGATGGATACTTCCTTGACACACTGACATGTGTTTCGCTTCAGTGTTAGAACCTGCATTATCCAAAAGCACACTAAGACTTTCCCCCAGCCAGGAACACGGCACAGATGCCCACAGTCTAGTGCTCTTAACCTGGTACAGGCAAAGAATGAGGAAAAGGTGGTAAAACTGAATCCATGTCTAAAACCCCTGAGGATTGGTGATAGAACTACTCAAACAAGGATCCGGGAGGACAGCATGGCTCTGACAACAGCCCGCGGGTGGCATCTGTGGTGTTTCAGATGAATCTGTTATGTCGGTGTTGCGTTTACTGAGGTTGATAACTGCATCGCAGTTACGCGAGATGATATGACGTACATACGGGAGCCAACGAGGGAAAGGCCCGGGTGGTCCCTGTGCTCAGATGGGCTGGAAGAAAGTGTGTGCGTGGGGAGAGGGGCAGGGCGGAGCAAGCAGACCGTTCCGATTCTCGTTTCTGTAGGGTGGAGTTATACCGGGGTGGAAAGTAAGCACACGTGAACCTGTGTTTGAATTATCTGTGTGTCCTGGCAGCCTGTGCCGGTGGCGTTTATTGAAAACGTGCAGAGCAGGGCTGTGCTGACAGCACGTGAGTTTGTGGGGCGTCCGCACAACGGGACGAAGTCGGCAAGTTTTGTGTTTGTGTGTGTCAGTTCTTCTTCTCTTCATGTTCCAGGTGAATGAAAACTTTGCCATTGATCTGATAGCAGAGCAGCCCGTGAGTGCGGTGGAGAGCCGGGTGATAGCATGCGACGGCGGTGGGGGTGCGCTGGGCCACCCGAAGGTGTACATCAACCTGGTGCGTACCCGCCGCGGCCATCCGTCCTCAGGGCCCGCTTTGCTCCGGCCACCTCGACCTTCTGCCCTCTCGCGTGCCTCTCCTAAGGTGGCCCTGCGGCACTCACACTGCCACACATTCACCCCGCAGATGCGCGCTCCGGGGACCACGTGAATGGCGTGTCCAAAAACAGCTTCTCGTCTGTGGAGTGGGACAGTGTGTTGAGTTGGATTGGCGTCGACGTCCGCCTTCCCGTTCTCACACGCGGGCGTGTGTTTTCCTCTCTGGACCGCTCTGTTTTGGCCCTCGTCTCGGCCTGCCGGGCTGCCGTGCAGAGTCCCACACGCAGAAATCTGCTTAAACCACAGAAATCTGTTCTCACACAGTCCCGGAGGCTGGAAGTCTGAGATCAGGGTGTCCGCCCGTGGGTTCCTCCTGAGGCCTCCCTGGGCACGTAGATGGCGACTTCCCATGTCCTCACAGGGCCGTCCCTCTGTGCGTGTCTGTGTCCTCATCTCCTTTGAGCAATGGACCCTCACGACCTCATTTAACCTCAGTCCCCTCTTCACAGGCCCTGTCTCCAGTACAGTCACGCCGGGGCCTAGGACAGTAGCATAGGACCGCGGGGAGGCACGATTTGTTTTCCGATAGTCCCTCTGTAATCTTCCCTGTCCGTTGACAAGTGTCACGCACAGGGCTGAGAAGGAAACCCTGGGACGCAGCGTGGACGCGGCACGGCGCACAGGAAGGGCGGGGAGCAGCCTCAGTGTGTCTAGTGAGGACGTGCTGTTCTGGGCGATATTACCAAAGCGTAGTCGCTGGCTAGTGGGACTTGGTCTTCATTACAGGTGACATTCTCTAAAAGCCGTCATGTCTTGGATGCTGTCCTGAAAGGGGGCGACGTGGCCGGCGTGCACTGCAAAGCAGCCAGGCAGGACCCCCGCTGTGTCTAGGTGTGCCCTCCCGGGACCTGCCCCGGGGTCCGTGTCCGGGTGCGGCTCGCGGCCTCTGCCAGCACCACCTGCCGCCTCCTCTAGGTAGGCAATATGTGGAGAGTAGGTGGGTTGTAGGGAAGGTGCCAGAAGCGCTGGTGGGCGGCAGTGATACCTGTGGCAGTCCTGCGGGGTGGCCGCAAGTCCCAGGGCGGGAACCTGAGGCTGGGGCTTCATTCCCAGGGCTGCCAGCAGGTCCGGATGGAGCCAGGATGGACCGTCACAGTTTTTGGCTCAGTGGTAACCTCTCGGTACCAGGGTTGCTAGTTGATAGTGTACGAGCTCTGCCCGGAGTGTCCAGCCATGTGATAGGAACAACAGAGACAGTTACCGAAGAAGATATAAGAAACACTGTACATAGGACAGTGACGCCTCAGCCCCCTCCAACGCAGGCCCCCTGGGACTCACACAGTCCTCCCGGGTCTCTTACCCGACCCTGCAGGTTCACATTCCCCGTGCTTTGCTTGTCTCAGGCCTTCCAGAACGTGGGTCACTTGCAACAGATTCTCCACCATCTTTGAAGCGTTTGTGCCGCGCTTTTATTTGCGCTGCACTCGTGGAATTGTCCCCGAAAGCTTCTGAATCCTCCCAGTAGTTTCCACGGAGGAATGTTCAAGCTTCACGCAAAATCTGACGCAGACTCGTTGCTCTGCTCATTCAGAATGCGGCGGCCACACAGTGCGTGTGCTTGCTCAGCGGCGTCCAGCGCTGCTGCCTGGTGCAGTGAGGTCGCCATTGCTCACGCAGGCGCGTCCCAGCCCACTCTGCGTGGCTGCCAGGTCACACCCATGTCGCACAAACCATTCTCGTTACATTAACAGCGGCTGGATACTTTCCGCACTACCTTGAATTTCAGGTTTTATACATACTTTTCTGATGTGTAATATGTTAGATTTGGAGTAGATTGTGGAAATATGAGATCATTCCTTTTGCATTTTTTCAGGACAAAGAAACAAAAACCGGGACGTGTGGCTACTGTGGGCTCCAGTTCAAGCAACACCATCACTAGAGCGGGTCCTGCACCGCGCCCCGGGCTTGTGTGCGAGCGTCTCGGCACCGAGAATAAAGTACGTGCAGGTCGCTGGTCTGCGTGAGGAGTTCCTGGCGTGGAATAAAGGGTATTGCCGGACAGGATGGTGGCTCAGGCGTTTCTTTATTTCACAGAATGAGCTTTCGAAAGTGAGTGTTCCCTTAGATGTGAGACGCGAAGCCGCGTCCCCTCCAGCAAGCAGCGTGCGCTGTGTGCTCCCGGCGTGCCGGGCAGGTGCCGGGTGCTTCTTAGGGTCCTCCTGTCCTTGGGACTACGTGGCAGCTGAGAGTCGGGAGGGAAGGCAGCGGGGATTACCTTTCCTGCCTCGCCGGCGCGGCTGCGGCTCAGCGGTGGCTGCCCAGGTCCCACCCCAGGGGGCCTCAGCCTGGTGCGTCGCGCCCGCTCTCCCCAGGCAGCGGGACTCTCCTTCACCTCATCCTGCCTCGACACGTAGGGTCTTAAACCCAAGAGCCTCAGCATGTGCTCGAAGGCATTAGTCACGCACTGGCCGCGTTAAAGGAAATGCACGTGTGTGAACAGGACTGCAGTGCGGAGCGACGCAAAATAAAAGAAGTCAGGAAAGAGGCACGGGCGGCTCCTTGGACGGTCCGGCCCAGCGAGCAAGCGCTGGGACTTCCGGAAGGCGGCAATCGCGGGCAGGTGGACGGACGGAGAGGCAGGAGATACGCAAACCACGGGAAGGAATCTCCTGAGCTGGAGAGAAACCTGCAGGTCACAGGGCACAGCAAGTTCCCAGCAAAATGGGTGGGAAAAGACACAACTGGGTATGTTTTGGTTAAAAGAAAAGAATAATTAAGCTAGAACGTTAGTATCTGGAAAAAAAAACTTTCTAAGCTACTGGACAAAAGAACAAATTGTCCCGGCGAAGTCGTCAGGGTGGCGTCCCCATCTTCAACGCCAGGAGCTGGGAGAGAGACAGCGTCTGGGGTCTGGAATCACCAGGAGCCCTGTGCACACCCACGGCGGGTTCCCTGTGCTGAGAAGGGCCTTCGTGGACGGGGAAGAGTGCAGAGGTGGTCACTCCCGGGCCGGTGGCCCAGAGCACAGCCCGCGGTGAGGGGAGGCGCAGCGAGTGGCGGCTGCTGGGTTTGTAGGAACCAGCGCAGCTGAGCGGCCGCTGGGAGTGCATGAGGCTCCTTCCTGTGCAGACGGAATCCGGTCGTGTGCCTGGGAGCTGCACCGTTTCTGCAGGTCCAGGAGCTGGGGTGCGGGAGTGGGAGGGCGGGTCCAGGACGTCCCCCTCAGGTGTAGGACAGGGTAGACGCGGCGAGGGAAATGGCTGCCACCTGTATGCGAAATGGCCGTGGGGACACGTGTCTCTGTGCTGTGTCCGTGAGGGACAGGAGCCCAGGCTGGGACATTGAATTCAGGGGGCAGAGAGGGGCAGGGAGGGGAGGGCCTCAGCCAGAGCCGCCCTGGGAGCTGCTGGTGGGAGACGAGGCCCCAGAGCTCAGCTCCGAGTTGCAGACGGGCCCTTCCGTCTCGATGGGCCGAGATTCCGAACTTACCTGGGCGCCGAGTCCTGCCTTGCCCTTTTCCTTTAATGGTCGACGCAGTGAGCGGCCTTGACCTTTCTGAAGTCAGACCCTCACTGCCCTCGCTGTGGGGTGCGCACGCGTCACCAGGTTTGGCACCCCGTAGGGTCTGGGATTCGGGGCATCTCAGTGCAGGGACGAGGCTGGCTTTTCACTTCCCTTTAAATACTGACCTCACTCGCTAGTGTCGGGGCCGGGGAGATGCAGAGTCTCAGTGTCAGCGGTGTGTCTGAGGAGTGTGAGAAATTATGCACAAAGATGTTTGTAAAGGACTTTGTGGTGGGCAGATGACAGAAAATACAGGCCCGATTAAGTAGATTCTTTTCATAAGATAACATGAAGCCACTAGAAACAGTGATGTGGATCGGTATTTATTGGCATGGGATACGTACGTGGCATCTTGTCACATTGAGACAGCAAACAGCAGAGCAGCCCCGTAGCCTGCCCAGTTTGTCCAGCTGCGTCTGCGTGCGTGGCATCGTTCACACGTCAGGGTTCCGGAAACACGGGGCGGCTCTGGGAATGAGATTTGGGTGACTCCTTTCTGTACGTTTTGAAATTATTACAATAAACGCGTCATCACACATTTTTCCCGTATAAAAGTTCACGTGGGGAAACAATGTTCTTGTCAACGTAGCGTATTGGGACTCTCGGAAGAGAGAAGGTGGCGTCACCCACAAAGGGCACCATTTCAGTCTCCGTGCTGTTCACTAATACAAAACCCAGAGGTGCCACGTCCGCGTTACGGCATCACTGTTGGGCACTCGGTCACTGTCCTGGCCGTGGGCTCTGACATGCCGGGGCGGGGCGGCAGCCAGCTCTCCAGGCCACTTGCCCCGATGGGGCTCTGCAGAGCGCCGAGGACGCTGGGGCAGCCCGGCCCTTCGCCCCGCGGGGTGTCCGTGTCCTTCATCTGCATCCTGAGGAGAGAGAGGGCGGGCTCCGTGCTTTTCAGAGAAGCCACGTGTCATTTGCAGGACCACGCTGCCTCTGAAGGCTCCCAGGAGGTCGTTCCAGACTCTTCCAGCTCGTGGTGGCTGCTGGCACTCTGACCTTCTGTCACCTTCTGTGGCCTCCGTGTCTGTCCTCGGCTGTGTCCGTAACACTTCAGATCTCTGCCTCTGTGTACACGGCCTTCTCCTTCACGTGGCCTAACAGACCCCGGTCACTGGAGTCAGGGCCCACCCTCATCCTGCGTGACCTCATCCTCACTAATTCTGTCTGCGCAGACCCGATTTCCAAATAAGTCACGTTCTGAGATTCTGAGCAGACGTGAATTTTGGTGGACACCGTGCACCCCAGTGTAGGACGACAAGGTGACTTACCCTTCTCATGACACTCTCTCTAACTTAACGTTCTAAGACCAGGTGGGACCAAAGCCGTAGCCGTGTGGTTGCCGTCGAAGGGTTAGGGAGGACCACAGTCGGGCAGGGTGTGGGGACGGGGCCCGGTGAGGCTGCTGTGCACAGGCGCTGTCCTTGGGTGTGAAAAAGTCTTCTGAATAAACACACAAACTTGAGCAATTTGCATAAGGAAGATAAAAGCTACATTGCCGTCTACCAGTTAATCCTGAAACACCAAAATGGAAATAACTTTCTGAGGCCAGATGGAAGAAACGAAAAGCTATGAAAGCTCGAGCGTCCGGATGCCTGTGTCTCACCAGAGGAACAGCATCGGCTCCCACAGCTGCAGGGCTCGGTCTTCCTTCCTCTGCTGGCGGTTCCCGCCTCCCTGCTCAGAAGCCCGGTCGCTTGTCTGGCAAGTACCTGGACTCTCGGTGCTTTGCAGTAACCAAACAGCCACGCTGAGGGGCCGTCGGCGCCTTGGTTTGGCAGAAGGACCTCAGCTCACTGGCTGCGCTCCCAGCCCTGCCAGCAGGCCTGGTGGGCCGTGTCCTTACCCCGTTTTCAGGTGAGGAGACAGGTGAAGCACCTGTTCAGGTGTGCAGACCTGGGAGCCCGGCGAGGAGCCCAAGAACACCACGGCCTTTCGTCCCGACGGTGTTGGTCTCCAGGCTTGATGTGGGACCTGGCCCCTCCCGTGGACCCTGTGGACTGACTTTCCTCTTGTGGGGTTGCCGAGGACAAAAGTGGAAACCGCCACGTGACTTTGAATGAGGAGGACTGTATCCGTCACATCGGAAATAGCCAGTTTATGCAAATTGACCAGGGGGCGACAGAAACAAGGGCGGCTTTACACAGGCGCGGCTGTGGGTCCCTCACCTTGCAGAGCTTGCCGGCCATCGGGCACCACGTCTGCGGGCTTCAAACGGAGCGGCTCGCTGTGGCAGGCGCCTGGCAGACGGCCCAGTGCCTCCGTCTGAAGACCTGCCAGCTCCCGGCACAGCCCAGCAGAGAGTACACGCGGGAGAGGATCTCCGCCGGGGCAGGAGGCAGAGCCGGGCCAGAGCGGCCGGAGCCCGGGTGAGCTGCGCCCGAGGCCTGTCCTCCGGCCGCCCGTGAGGCCCGCGGTCTCTTCAGCCCTCCATTTTCTGACTCATAAACGAGGACATCCAGAAACAAATGACCACGTCTCTGAGACTCCGAAGAGGTTTTATTCGTGGAGAGACTCTGCCGTTTCGGACTCTGACTGGGATCCACGCGGGGGAGGGCATTTCGCCGATGGCCCCCGAAGTCTGTGCCATTGAAAACACTGCCTTCTGCTCGGGAGCTTTGTGGGAAACGGATATTAACTTCATTGTAATAAACGTCAGGAAACTTAAACATTTGGTTTAATTGGCTCCTGAGTTGGCCCCTGGCCCCCAGACCACCTGCGGCCCCACACGGCCCTGGCGGGCCCTCCTTAGAGGACAGTTGGAGGCCACGGACATCAGCTGGGACAGGAGGGGAGACCTGGCGGGCGGCGGTCTCTGGGCACCTGCCATCCTCTCTCTGCCAGGCAGAACATTTCCGCTAGTGTCTGCCCCTGGGATCTGGCGTGACGTGGGGGACAGGAAGCCAAGCAAGCGGCTCCCTCCCCAGGGCGGTACAGGAGGCCCTGCGGCCCCAGACACCTGCTCCCCGGACAGGCCTGAGCCTCCGGGCCTTGCGGCCGCACCTGCCCACCAACGGCTGCGGGGATGCGGAGGCCACTGAGCCCTCCAGGCTGCTGACGCCCTGACAAGTTTGCGGCCCAGACGCCGGGACCACACGGGCCGTAGCTGCCCCAACACAGGTGCAGGGTCTCTCGCGAAGCCCCTCCTCCAAAGTGGCCTTCACCTCGGACAGCCCGGGGAGGCCCTCGGGCAGAATTTGCCGCCCCTGGGGAGGTTTCCTCTCTCCACAGGCACAGCCGGGGCGGCTCATGGGCCACAGAGACGGCGTCCTCTGCAGAGGAGACGGGCACAAAGGAGCCCCTGGCAGTGGCCGTGCTCTGGGGAGGCCCACCCGGCTCTCTGGCCATGCAGGGTCCTGGGTTCCAGCTGGCGTGGCCCCCAAGCATTGGGTCACCCCTTACCTGGGGGCATGGCCCAGGAAATACACCTCCCAGACAGAAGAAGGCAGCCAGGGACCTGCCCCAGACCTGAGGGGACCCGTCAGTGAATGCTGTCGCCTTTTCCTGGGATAGGCCCCACACCTGGGGTGTGGGAGCGCAGCGGCTGGGCCCAGTGGGGAGGATGCTGGCCGTGGCCCCTCCCATCTGAGCGCCAGGACAGGCCGGCCCTCCTGGCGGCCAAAGCTGCTTTTGTCATGCGAAGCTGCACTTGATTCCTCGGAGGCTAATATCAGTATTAAGGTACTAATTTATTAGACACAAAGAGATTTTAAATTTCATTTTTATGCAGTTGTTTAAAATTTAAAATGATAATGTCTAACCCAATTAAATTTCAGTTGATCATTCTCTAAGTGCACAAAGTCTTATGAAATATGAATGAGGAGTCGTAGGAACTCTTACAACAACTTAATCTCTGCGCAGATGATCTGCCGTTGGGCTTGTGACGAAGTTGACTTCAGGAAATAAAAAAAGATACAAACAAGGCAGATCCAATATGGAAATTGATCCGACTTCAAGTTCCTGGACTATTTTTTCATGCACTTAGATTTCTTCATGTGTTTTGAATAATTACGTTTTCTTTTCCAGCTTTTTCTTTGGGGATTTCTGGCACTTTCA
>RJWJ010008536.1:0-53125 GCA_004363605.1 Indri indri
CAGGAGTCATAGGTTTTAAAAGACAAAATAGTTGCCGGGTTTTACTTATGAATGCTATTCTTTTAAAAGTTTTAGAAATATTGTCTCTAGAAAAGAAAAAAATGATTATGAAACACCCAACCAATATATCCAAGCTTTAAATTAGTTTAATCTCTAATATCCCTGTAGTCTAAAATGGAAAAACCACTAAACATGGATTTAAAAGACTCAACATTGCTCCTAACAACTGTGTAAATTTGGCCAAGAATTTAACCTCTAAGGACTCAGTTTCCTCTTGTAGATGATGAATATTAAAGATCTCTCCAATAAATATTTATCTAGTGCGTCCTGTTTTCAGGCACTTTGTAGCATGGGAGACCTAATATTGAAGATGATGGGAAGGGTCTGTGTTGCAAAGGTAAAAAATAATATTAAGTCACAGTTACTCTAAGAATAGAAATAAGATTATGAATAGAAGCATTTTTTAAACTGAAATACATTATGGAAAACTGGAGCTTTATTACTCTTATTACATGACCAACTGAAATTTTTTTCAAATGACAAAAGCAATAAAGATTTACTTGATAATATAAATGCATCTTTTAAAATTGACTGTTGACTTCATCATTTTTTGAAGTTACATCTTTTTTATTTTAAATTTTTTTATTTTGAATTATTGTGGGTACATAATAGTTGTATATATTAGATAGAGTACATGTGATACTTTAATATAGGCATATAATGCGTATTAAATCAGGGCAATTGGGGTGTCCATCACCTCAAATATTTATCATTTCTTTTTTAGGAACATTTCAATCCCGCTCTTTTATTAATAGTTATTTTAAAGTATCTCTAACTTATTGTTGATTATAGTCACTTTGTTGTGCTATCAAATATCGTTAATTCCACCTAAGTGTATTTTTTCACCCATTAGCCATCGCCCTGGATGCCCCCCATCCCGTCTACCCTTCCCACCCTCTGGTAACAATCACTCTACTCTCTGTCTCCATGAGATCAATTGTTTTTAATATTTACCACCCTCATATAAGTGAGAACATGTGAGATTTGTCTTTCTGTGCTTGGCTGATTTCACTTAATATAATGTCCTCCAGTTCTTTCTAGCGTATTGCAAATGACAGGATTTTATTCTTGTTTATGGATGAATAATATTCCATTGTGTATATTCACCACATTTTCTTTATCCATTCATCTGTTGATGGACACTTAGGCTGACTAAGGCCTGGATTCAGGGGCTTCAGGAATCTGCTTGGTACTTTATTTTACTGTGGCTGAGCTGGTACCCAAGTTACAAAACAGAGTCCTTTGTATTCTTCCCTATCTTTTCTCTGAGAAGAAGAAGACATTCCCCAAGCCATACTGCCTGGAGTTTAGGGAGGGGAGAAACAGTCACTCCCTTGGCAGTTGCTGCTGGTGTCTCACTGGGTCATGTGCATCCCCCAAGTCCACTGGCTCCAAGCCAGCACAGATATAGGACTTGCCCAAGGATAGCAGTCTTTGTCGCCTGCGTGCCTTATGAATTTATTCTGGGATCCAGGCTGCTTTGTTCAGCCAGTGGTGGGGCTAGCAAGAACTCAGATTTCTACCACTGAAGCAGAGGATTCCACTCTGACTAGGCTGGTCTAAATGCTCCCTTCATTGGTGCCAGCAGATTTATGCCCTATTCTGTGTTCCCCTGTGACAGAGTAGCCCTAAGTTCCAACGCAAACTCCTACAATCACTCTCCCTCCTGCGACACACAGATTCACTCTCTACCCAGTGTGCTGGTACTGCCAAGGGATGGGGAGGGGTGGCATAGTCAATAAAGACTCTCTTTCCTGCCCTCTTCAGTGTCTCTTTCCTTGATACAATGTTAAAATCAGGTACTGTGCTCACTCATCTGATCTTTGGTTCTTCTGAAGGTGCTTTCTTACATGGATAGTTGTTGAATTCAGTGCTCCTGTGGGAGAAGGATGTTGGAGGGTTCTACTCAGCCATCTTGCTCCATCCTTCTCCTTGACATCAGCTTTTAAACACACACAAGACTCTCCCATCCATATAGCCTGAACTGTCCTTCAGACACAGCTGTATCTCTAGTTTCCTTTTCAGAGCAAGTTTCTTTCTATTCCCACAAGGTACATTTCCTCATCTACTACTTTCTTGTCAACTTTTTCCAATCTGGCTTTCATCTTCATTATGTCACCAAGATCTCCCTGCCAGTAAATTCAATTTTCTTCTTTTTTATGTGTATTTTTAATGGCAATCGACAGTGTTGAACACACTGTCCTTGAAGCTTTGTCTTCATAGGACCTGATCACATAGCACTCTTCTAAATTTCCTCCTTTTATTCTGGCAGCTTCAAGTCTCCTCTGTTGACTCCTCATTCTTTATCCAAACAGTAATTTGTTAGGTTAAGTTTCAGGCCTGAACCTTCTTCTCTTTTCCCTCTATACGTTTTCCCTGGGTGATCTAATCCAGTCCCACCACTACATGAAAGTAACTCACAAAATTACATCCTAGTCCAGAACTGTCATCTGAGTTCCAAGGTTATGTGTCCAAAACCTACTGACATCTTTCCTCAAATATCTTAAAATCACTTCAAACTAATAAGACGCCATTGGACCTTCTCCTTGAAACAAGATCCTTTTCCAGTGTCCCTATTATTATGAAAGACATCATTATATGGTCATATATGCAAGATGGAGAACTTGCATGGAGATATGCAGAATGGAGAACCATTCTGATCACCTTCTTCTAATTATCTCCTGTCAATTTTATTTTCTAAATACTTCTTTAATTCATTCACTTCCCTCCATGACCACTCCCACTGCCTCATCCAGGCTACTGTCTTCTCTTGCCTGGAGTAGAACAACCCCTCAGACTGGTCTACCTACACCTGATTTTGCCCATCAATAGTCCATTCTCATCCTGCAACCAGAACAACTTTTCAATATTTTAAATCCTTTTTATTGGTCTAAGGATAAAGTCCAAAGAATTTAACTTTACTGTAAGGCCATGTATATCCTGGCCCTATCTAATCCTCCAGCCTCATCTTAAGACACTCTTCCCTGTAATGAAAATTCTCCAAACACATTGTCTTATTTTGGTTCACTGAAAAACTCATGTGTTTTCTTTCAACAGGACCTCAGCACATCCTATCCTCTGCAGGGAATACTCTTCCTTCTTCTCTTCATTGAATTTACTTCTATGTGTACTTCAAACTCTCTCCCCAGAGAATTCCTCCATGAATCCCTGATTTAGTAAAATCTTCTAATTATCCCCACACATTACCTAGTATCACTCCTTCATAATACTTATAATAATTTTAATTTTCATTCATTTTGTAATTATTTGTTTATTTTCTATTTTCTCCATTAGGGTGAACTGTTTCAGCAGTTCAAGAAACATGCCTGTGTTTGCTCACTATTGTATCTCAGACACCTAGCCCAGTGCCTGCCATATTATAGGCACTAAATACATATCTGAAGTGAAATAATAAATGAGTGCATGATTTACATTAAGTTGTATAACTATAAATGCCTAAAAACTGCATGTTAAACAATTATAACAAGTTGCAGCTATAAATAATTGTGATTTTTAAAGACAATGCTCTGAAAACTTTTAAGGTTGCAAAGGTAAAATTCACTCAGTGAATACTTTAAATTGATTGAATAAAAGAACAAAGTTGATACCAGCATCATCTTGAATTTTCTGAGTAATAAAATACACTCATCAAAAACAAACCATTTTCCTCAATACCGACAAATTGTTATGGACTGAATTGATTTTAACCCGGGAGGATAATAAGGCTGTTTTGCATATCTCGAAACTGGTATTAATATAATTAAAGAATAGGCAGAGTAGGAATATATTATAAATCCTAAATATGAAGATACTTTATTGAAAAAAACCAAATTGATATTATAAATTTTAGATATAGCTGAAGAAAGAATTAGTAAATTTGATCTACATTTTTCAATAGAGTTTGAAAGGTTGAAAATATAGTCATGTTCCCCTTATTTCCGGTGTTAGCTCTTTGAGACTGGAAACTTTTCATTCATCCATACAACAAATATTTATTGAACATTTACTTTTTGTTCAGTTACTGCTAACTGAGCTTTTCTAGGCAGCTTGTCTTTACCCTATGTGTAATAAAAGTTGAAACCTGGAGGCATAATTTCCTTCATTAAGTGACTTCACTAAAATGCAGGTGTGTGAAATATTTTTTATTGTTTTATTATATCAAGTTTATCTTATAATCCCAAAATATGTGACATTCTCTTATTATTATATATTGAGGGATCTCTTAATTTTTATTCAATTGTTTTTTGTTTAGGGAATGATTAAATTGATTATTCCCAAATGAACTCATCTATTTCCCAAATATGTCACTTTTTAACTTTATCCAAAAACTGGAAGACTATGTATGCCTTTACCAAAGTGTAACTTCCATAAGAACAAGGATTTTGTCAGTTTTGTTCAAATACCTCAAAAAGTACTTGGCTCATAGTAAGCTTAATAAATATTTGTTGAAAGATTAAAGAATTGTCAGTATTTTGATTTTGAAATGTGGCAGGAACTGAGGTCACTGATATTTTTATTATAAATCCCATTACATTAATTCGAATACCACAAAAGATTTATTACATGTTTCACTTCTGAAGAATTTTGTTTTTTATTAATTTGTATGAATTTAAGGGAAACAAGTATAATTTTTTATATGAATTGCATACTGATGAAATTTGAAGAATTTTTAACAAGAATTATTTCGGCAGAAAAAAATTGTGTCAAGCTGACTTAAATAGATGGATTTATTATGAGGGAACAGAGGTGTACATAGAATCCGAAGGCATAAAACACAAAGGGAAAAAAATTTTTAATAGCCATGTTCCATGTTCAAACACAAACTAAACATGTCTGTTGGCCAGAAACAAACGAAAAACAAAAGTGGAGCAATAAGGACACACTGAGATGCCGTAAGTCATCTTTTGTGTCTGCTGTTTCACTGCACTCCAGCCATCTTGATTTCCCAGATGTTGCGGTGGAAAGTGGTCCTTCACAATTTGTGGCATTATATTCAAGGTTCTAGCCAGGCTAAAGCTGGAAGAGCATAATATCCAATATTCCTGTGAATATCCAAATTCCTGTGAGGAGGCTCATAACCCCATCTGGAGTAGACATCTATCCTTAAACAGCTGGCCAGAGAGCCCAGGACCATGAGATTTCATCATCATTAGTATCTATGGATATGTGGTCAGATGTCTTAGCCACAAAGATCTACTGAAAATTAAGGAGGATTGGTAGAGACACATAAAGGTAAAAGACCTTCTAGCTGTAGAGTCAGAGGTTTTCTAATAAAGAAGGGGACAGAAACTGACCAATTAAATTGCTACTAATTCATTTCTGTGTGGTGGTGACCTATCTCTCTTGAGAAAGCCTTGGAGCACACATTTCTTATGCAAGGTAGATGACTGGGCCATTGCTGAGGGCATTTTACAGTATTAATATTAGTCACTGTTATTACCTATAGCTCTCTTTCTTTTCATCTGCATGTGCGTGTGTGCATACACACATATAATTATATAACTACGTACATATGTATACACACAATGTATTCAGAAAGATATATAGATGCATAAATACAAAGATCCATAAAAATATAGAAATACCTCTAAAACAATGCGATCATTAAATATATACCTTAAACAAAAATAATTAAAATTTATTTCAATTTAACAAAGAAAGAAAAAGAAGACATTATCAGTCTTTTCTGATAAACATTTCATTAAAAATATATGCAATTCTACAATATCTCTCTAAGTTTCAAGAAGAAAGATTATTTGAACTGCTAAGATTAGAACAATTATGTCATTTAAGAAATGCATTTCCAGTTCAGATATCTTTTATTGTCTTTCTTTGATGAGAGAACTGATTGGCATTCTTACATTTCCAGCCCTTTCATATCCCCTCACTTTTCAATCTTTGATATTTGTATTATTCTTACTTTGTGTGGGTAAGTGGCATTTACATTCTGACATTCTGATCTGCAACCATAATTCTTTTCATTATTTAGTCTTGCTTCCATATTTTAGTGGATTAAATGCTTACCTTCAACCATTTTACCATAGTACTCCACCGTTAAATTCTTCCTTTTGATACAGTTCATGTTTGTCTGGATTTCAGTGCTTTTTTTTTTTTTTCTTTTTTCCAGAGGGACTTTTGGGTGCCATATTTCTTTTCATCTTTCAGAAAGCTTCTCTGTGGCTTTTCCTCTTAAAATATGACTTTTATGGATACAATGAACCTACATTACACTTTTTATCTCAGTATTTTGTAGACATTGTTCCATTGAAGACTGCTATGAAAAAAATGAAATCATTTTAATATTCTTTCCTTATGGGTTATATTTGTTTTTTACCAGATGACTGAAGAATTCTTTCTTTATACTTTGAGTTCAATAACTTACCTAGGATATGTTTCAGTTGTACAGTTCTAAATCAATTTGTTTTTGTACATCAAGTGTTCCTGCAATTGATCAATATAGTCTTTTCTTCATTTCAGAGAAATTTTAATCAGTTGACTCTTTGAAAACTCTCTTTCCTATTCATTTGTTGAATTCCTTACTTAAGGGACTTGAATTATCTTTATGCTGAGTTAGTCATTTTCCTCCATTGCTGGAACACTATATGTTATACCCAATAGTTCATTTAATCTCTTTAGCTTTTTTTCCTGTACTCAGTGTGATTGCTACATGTACTTTAAAACTTGGTAGATATTATCAGATTATACACCAAAAATACTAGAGCAATTCACACTGCTGGTTCCCAAAATGGGCTTTGAATCCGATTGAATGAGACTCCTATCCCTCTCCTCACTTGCCCAAAATAATTTACTTTCTGGGAGGGAAAGGGAACCTACATTTAATAAAATAAATAAAACTTCACAGGTACTTTGATTCTCTGCCAGAACCAGGAATCACTGGTTTTCACAACTCTAACTCTTGAATGAATGTTGAGCCCTCAAAGCCAGGCAACTCTTCTATGCCTCCCTTATGTGACATATACATATACATATACATTTACATATATATATTTTTCAGTGCCAGCCATGATGGCACTCACCAATATAGTCAAGTCACTTGAATAACATCTAATGAAAATGGAAAAATGTCACAGCCTGAACACTCTCATCTGTGAATATCTGGGAGGAATAATAAGGGACACTCCCAACATATTGAAAGCATGCAGAATCAGATGGCTGAAAGTACCAGGAAAGACATCATCCTGTTCATGATTTTGCCTAGCCTGTAATTTCCAGTCATCATGGTTCTCTATTAATTCCATCTGAAGTAATAGAGATGTCAGTGTCATTATCTTTTCCTGTTTTATTAAAACATTTATCTAAAATTCCAAATAAAATGTAAGGCTAGAAGAATAAATAATAACAGCGTTTTATTCAAAGTTAAAAGCATTGCAGAGAGGATTTTTTTCCAGTGCTTTGAACTACTATTTTTAGATCTCACACCTGAAAGAGACCATGCAGGGAGGACATGCGGGACAGCTGCTGTGCTTGGCTAGGATTCCTTATTGCCCAAGGTGACAAAGAGGCTTGAGATCAGGCTCATTTCATGTTTGTGTCTGACCTTCCAGGGCATTTGTTTTCCTCTTTCTGTCATTGAACATGCGTAGCTATATGATTCATATGATTTCATTGGGGCTGCAAATGCAACCTATTCCTGGCATTCCCCAGCAGGTCATCATTTGAAACTGCAGAGCTATCCCTGTCCTGGAAAATGCACCACAGTCCTCTGCCTCAGCTCTGACAGGAAGGTTGAGAAGATAGTCAGTGCCCAGATTCCCTCAGTAAGTCAATATGCTGTGGCTTTTCTGAGGTTTAACTTTTCTCTTCAAAAGAAGGTTTCAATAACTTATATTATTTAACATCATCATCGCCCTACAGATAGGTAGACACAAGCAAAAAAAATGGCATTAGAATCACAGAAAGTGTGATTTTTGCCTATAATCGAAATCTCCTTATTCACCTATCTTAGAGTTTTCATCATTTTAAAAATTGTGTTTTACCCAGCATCTTGACTCCTGTCATTTTGGTATCACTTGGACGACTGCTACATGCTGAGCACTGAACAAGGGGCCATGGGAGATGTGCAGTGTAGTGTAGTGCAGAGATTCCAACAGACAATTCAAATCACAGTTCTGCCACTTGCCGGCTGTGAAATGCTGAGCAAGTCTTTTAACCTCCCTGAATCTCAGATTTCTCACCTGTGAAAAGAAGATAACAAAAAAAAGAAGAAACATTAAAGATGAAGATGACAAAGGTGAAGACTATGATAATGATGATACTCATGACCATGACAGGCTCTGTGACACATTTGTGCCATTAGAGAATAACATTCCTTGTTTAGCACATTTTTTTGACATTTTGAAATCTTCATATTGTAATTTGTGAGTATTCCATTTTGTTATCTCCTTCGCAAATCTCATAAACAGCTTATCAGCCTCTGATTTATAAAGATCCTCTAAATATCTAAGGCCAAAATAAATAATCTCTTAATCGTTTCTTCTTAGGATAAGGTTCCAATTTTATCTTTTGTCATATAAACCTGCTTTTTTCTTCTCTGAAGTCTGCCTAGTTCCTCCACATTGTATTTTTTTCTTTAAAATGCATGTTTATTGTAATAAGCTCATAGGAAGGAAAAAAATTATTCTTTCTTCTTGCAATATTGTCTGAATTTTCCACATGTAAAATAAAATAAGCATGTGCTTTTTTTTACATTCTTTTTTTAAATTTCAAAATATTAAGGAAGGTACAAGTATTTTATTAATAGGTTACATGGATCACTTTTGTAATGCTTGAGTCCTGGCTATAGGTGTGCCCATCACCCAAATAGTGTTCATCGTACCCATTAGGTAGGTTTTTGCCCCTTCCCTCCTTCCCTCTCCCCCCTGGTTGATTTCTACTCAATTTTGCTTCCCTCTGTGCACATGTGTGCTCATTGGTTAGTTCCAATTTAATAATGAGTACATATAGTGTTTGTTTTTTCATTCTTGAGATATTTCACTTAAGGGAATGGTCTCTAGTTCCACCCAGATTGTTGCAAAAGGTATTAATTCATCCTTTTTATGGCTGAGTAGTACTCTCTGGTATACATATACTACATTTTATTAATCCACTTATGAATTGGTGGGCACTTGGGTTGATTCCACATCTTTGCAATTGTGCATTGTGCTGCAATAAACATTGGAATGCAGGTGTCTTTTTGATGAAATGTCTTCTTTTCCTTTCAGTAGATATCCAATAAGGGGATTGCTGGATCAAATGGTAGGTCTACTTTTAGTTCTTTGAGGACTCTCCATATTGTTTTCCATAAGTGCAGTACTAATTTACAATCCTACCAACAATGTATAAGCAATTCCTTTCTTTCTGAATCCACACCAGCATCTACGGTTTTTGAACTTTTTAATAAAAGCCATTCTAAATTCTAGATATTGGCCTAGACAAAGAATTTATGACTAAGACCCCAGTGACAATCATGGCAACAACAAAAATTAATAAATGGGACTTGATTAAACTAAAAAGCTTCTGCAAGGCTAAGGAAATAATCAATAAATAGACAACCTACAGAATAGGAGAAAATATTCACAAGCTACACATCCAATAAAGGGCTAATACCTAGAATTTACACAGAACGCAAGCAAATCAGGGCGAAAAAAATAAACGGCCCTATTAAAAAGTGGGCAAACGACATGAACAGAAGCTTCTCAAAAGAAGAAAGACAAATGGCCAATATAAATATATGAAACAATGCTCAACACCATTAATCATCAAGGAAATGCAAAGGAAAACCTTCTTTAGCACATTCTGTGTTTATCTCAGAAATTTGTCATATTCTAATTTTATTAAATAAGCCACTACACAGTCATTAGATGGAAAATTACCACAAAAAATACATAGGATTGTGATGTCTATGATGAAAATAGTGCTTTTAGATGGAGTAGCCTGTTAGAATGGACAACCTACACAGCCAAATTCAACAACCCTGAAGAATAAATGGGAAGATGTGTTAAAGTGCCCAATACAGGACATACACTGAGAACACAAAAAATGTTGACTGTCATAATCAAAGAATTTACAAATATTTACTAATATTCTCTTTTTTTCTGTACTAAGAATATCAGTGAGATTCTCAGAGAATATGTTTTCTTTTATGTATTTTAATGTTTTTTTTTCTTTTTAAAGATATGATCCTATAAATCTATTACTTGCTGCGATCTGGTATCAAAACCAGCTGTAAAATGTTGGAGTGAAGCAGAGATTATCATTGGTTAGACAACGTAGATACAGAGCATGTCATCCAAATTCTGGCCAGGGCAGGCTCCGTAGGATGGTAATACTATGTTTTGGAAGAAACTCGAAGTACCAAATGCAAGGCAGGGTATGAAGAGCAGAGACTTAGTGTTAGACAGAAGTAGGTTTTGATTATAACAACCTTATACAATAGATATCACCCTCATCATCATTATTATCATTATTCCTGTCTTACAGATAAGGAAAATGAGGTTCAATAACTTGGTTATAATCACACAAGCAAAAATTAATAGATCCAGAATTCAAAAGTCAGGTCTTTTTAAATTTTAGGGTCATTGCTCTTAATCACTGCTATTCCCCCACCCCCACCCAGGCAAGAGATACTGAAGGTCAGAGCTAGGACTGAGGCAATAGTTATGAGTAGGAAAAGACATATCGAGGAGATCTTTAGAAACTAAAAGCATTTGGACTTATAGAGAAGTGACGGAGAAGGAAAGGAAAGGCATGATTTTCAGGCTTTCTCTTAGGATGATCATGTGGGTAAAATAAAATCAGGAAATTCTGGTGTTAACAAACATAAGGAGGAAAGAGTTTCAAGGAAGCAGCAGCCAGTGGAGACAAGAGATTAACAAAGGAATAGGAAAGTGATCTGACCATGGGCAAGAAAAAGAATTAACCAGTGTGAAGCACCTGATTGAAAATGGGCTCAGTGAAAAGTCACAAATTGGAAATGGCATAAAATCACATGATTTTGTGATCTTCTCAAAAAGTATTTCGTTGTTGGATGGGGGATTTTAGAAGATTCACATAGCAAGAAAGGAGCAAGTTGGTGATGTTCAGAATGAAGTGTTAAGTGCTGGACTACACCTTTCTAAGTATGACATTAAACGAGTCTAAAATAGAGATGATATACTGGTGGGGTGGCTGGGAGGGGGATGAGGACTATTAAGGCCTGAAAACCTTCTATGAGTTTGGAAAGCATAAAAAGTTGAGATCAGTGTGTGGAATATAAGAGTTTAAAATTACAGACATGGAGAAATTCCAGATGATAATAAAATTGGGGGTTCGTGTGTTCCCATCCATGCTATATTATGCCCAGCTATTTCTAGCTGGTACTGTGTAAACAGCTTGAGACTTGATGTCAAATAGACATAGACACGATACCAGCTCCACCAATTTTGAGTCAATTTTGGAGTCACTAAATTTTGTGAACTTCGTTTTTTTCCCTCACAGGGTTACCCTGAGGAGTAAATAGGTTAACATACATGGAAGGTGGGGTGGTCTGTAAATATTAAGATCAGCTTTTGAATCTCATTTAATTCCTCTTCTCCTATGAGTATTAGATAAGATAGACAAATGGTCAGGCTTACCATTTTCATAGGATTTTGTGGGAGAATATTTAGCCTTTATTGGACAAAGACCACACTCTATTAATTATCTTTATTGGTGGAAAGCTTTGTACTTAGAAAGCTGCACCAAATGCTTATTGAATCACTTAACAAACATTCCCAGATCATCCTCCAACTTCCATTCTCTGAAGACACATGGTGGTGGTGGTGGTGTTGGCTTTCCTTCAAGAGATCAGAGGCCAAAGACTGGCATTGCCACCCTGGGCATTCACTGTGGGAGTCAACTTTACCATTCACGACTCATCAGAAAAAAGCAATTCAGTGTTCAAAGAAGCCACTTAGTGTGAAAGCTGATCCTATTTCAGGGAACATTATGAACCTATCCTTAGTTCAATGTTTCAGAGGTTGTGGCTACAATTCCCAGAACTTGTAGACTAGTAAGTAGCACAATAGTATGTTCACTTTTCCAAACAAATTCCCTGTGCCTATTCCATTGCAGAAAGGCTTGACTGCAATATTTTCTTGCACCAAACAAAGGAAAGTCAAATATTATTTGTATTGACAAACTCCTTATTATGGGTTGAATTGTATCACCTAAAATTGATATGTTGAAGTCTTTTTTAAAATAAAAACTATATATATTAAAGGTGTATAGATTGATGTTCTGATATATATATGTATAGCGAAATGATTACTATAGTCAAGCTAATTAACAATTTACCTCCTCACATAATTACCAATTTGTGTGTGTGTGTGTGTGTGTGCATGTGTGTGTGTGGTGAGAGCACTTGAAATATACTCTTTCAGCAAATTTACAGTACATGGTACAGTTTTATTAACTATAGTCACCATGCTGTACATTAGATCTCTAGACTTATTCATCCTACCGAAGTATAACTTTCACCCATCTCTCTCCATTTCTGCCACCTCCCCTCCCCTAGTAACCACGGTTCTCTCTGCTCCTATGTACTCAACTTTTTTAGATTTCATATATAAGTGAGATCATGCAGTATTTGTCTTTCTATGTTTAGCATTTCATTTAGCATAATGTCCTCCAGTTTCATTTATTTTGTTGCAAATGCCAGAATCTGTTTCTTTTTAAAAGCTGAATAATACACAAAGGAAATGAAATTGGTACCTTGAAAAATACCTCTTTTCTTATGTTCATTACATCATTATTTACAATAGCCAAGATATGGAAACAACCTACGTGTCCATCAATGGATAAATAAATATAAAAATGAAATACATATATACATATATATATATATATATATATATATATATATATATATAGTGTGTGTGTGTGTGTGTATTGAAGTCTTAACCTCCACTACCTCAAATGTGAACTTTATTGGAAATGGGATTGTTGTAGAGTAATTACATGAGATGAAGTCATACTGGAGTAGGATGGGGCTCTAATCCTACATGACTGGTGCCTTTATATATTAATAAAAGGGCACATTTAGACACAGACACACATGCAAGGAGAATACCAGGTGAACATGAAGGCAGAGATTGGGCTAATGTTTCTACATACCAAAGAACACTAAAGATTGCCAGAAAATCACCGGTAGCTAGGAGAGAGGCATAGAACAGATTCTTCCTTAGAGCCTTTAGAAGGAACCAATCCTTCAACATCTGGATCTCAAATTTCTAGCCTCAAAGCTGTGAGATAATAAATTTTGGTCATTTAAGCCAATCAGTTTGTGGTACTTTTTGTTATGGCAGCCCTAGCTAACTAATACACTCTTCACCTCCACCCACCTCCCACCCAAACATTGAAATCATTGACAATAAAATCAGATAATACCAAACGAGGAAGCCTCAGGATACCAAAGGCCACATTATGATTGTTTGCCTCTGTGCTCCTTAGCACCTAGAACCATGCTCAGTATATAACATATATTTAATAACTACTTTTTCAGTGAATGGTTAAATTTACTCAACACTTAATGTGCCAGCTACCCTACACATATTATTTTTAACTTTCTCAGCAATCATGCAAGTTAGACACTGTCAAGCCCTCTTTCATTACTGCAGAGACTATGATTCAGGAAAAATAATATGTGAGAGAGAATGAGCATAGGCTTTGGAGTAAAACACTCTCAGATTGAGATATGTCCCCAGTACTCAGTCTTGGTGTGACTTTGGACAATTGGCTTAACCTGTGTGAGTATCTTTTCCTGTATCTGTAAAATACGAATGACAACAAAATATACTTTAAAGGGTAATCACAAGGACTAAATAAGATACCGTACGAGAAGTCACAAGGAACAATTATGAAGCAAACACTGAAAACATAAAATTTAGTCTCACTACTCAAGGTCACATACATTAGTAAGCAGCTGACCCCATATCAAAGCTCTGATCTATTGACTCAAAACCTGAATTATTTCTTTTAGAGTAAGCCATAGACATATGGACATATCTAGTCTATTCTTTGTCAAATGGTCAACCTCTAGGGATTAAAACCCCACTTGTCCTGATAAGGACTTAATTATTCCACCTTTTTCTGGGAAAACATCAAACAGTTGGGTGCATTGTCTTCTGGAGCAAAGAGCGCCAGCCTGAGGGGAAGACAAATATAGAAGATGTAGTGAAGATCAGCAGCTAGGTCAGGAGCAAGTGACTAATACCCCATGTGTTACGAAGTGTAATGAATGAATCCCTAGTGTCCACAGAGGCCTACAGCTTTGAAGAGGAGATTAGCCAAAAGCACAGAACCTCCAACCTTCTCCTAAAGTTCTGTTCCAGTTTTGTTACTGAAAAGGAAAGATGAAGTTTCCGGGAATCTGGGTGTCTTCCCACCATAAAATAAGCATAAGCTTATCGATTCACCCTATTTATTTTTATGCCAAAAAGCAAAGTGTTGAAATACATCAGTGACCAATCATCATCCAGTGTCCTTCACTCTTGTTGCCAAGAATTCTCTCATAAAAGACGTGTAAGACTAATAGTGCATTACTTGAATGCAAATGGATACAGACTGACATAGGTGTGAGTCACACTCAGGCTCAGCCAGACAGGAGAACACAGTCTGCTTTATTGTTTAAATCAAGCATAACATTTCAAATCCAAACCATATATTGAATTAATTTTTCTTAAAAATTTGAGCAAATGCACATTTAGGGAAGGTTCATGAAACAGATGAAGCATTTAATCAAGTCTCTTCCTTTTCTCTCTAACATATGCTCATGTCTAAGGAGAGTATATCAAACCAGCACAAGTAACAGTCCTGCCAAAATTTGAACAAAAGAAAATAAAAGATCATTTTAAATGTACAGAATGCTTTGTTTCTTTGCATATCAATAACTGAAAATCTCTTTTCAAATTGATATGTTTCATTTGGTGCCCAAAATAGAGCTCCCTAAAACACTTTAGAAAATGAACTCTCTTAGGGAGTTGAGACCTGTTTCTAATCAATGCTTTCTCCCTGAATATGAAAAACACACACATCATTCTCTGCTCCTTCTTTCCCTTTTCCCTCCTACCTCTTGCATTTTGATTTGGCCTTCTCTTACTACTTCCATTATCCTGATTTTAAGGATTTCACAGGTGGAAGATGTATGACTGTGCAATATGAGAATATCATTACAATAGATAATGAGTTTTAATAAACTCAACCATGAAAATGGTTTTATTAAATTTTTCAAAATATTTTACTTAAAAATTACTACAACCTTGCTGACACTGGGAAGAAATGCTATGACAGCACTTCAGTTAATGCTCTTTCTGTTTTAACCTCCAAAAATGAAAATACAGACAATTGATAATATGTTTGGATGTGAAAAAATTCAGCTTTATGAACACATCTGCAGAATGTTATAGGCTAGGGGATGCTATTAATAGATTATTGCAGGCCCCCAGCTGGGGAATGAAAAAATAAGTTAAATATTGTGTTTCTGTGGAGGTTTCATTTTAAAAATGGTTTTCTCTATTCCTGAATGTATATGTGTGTGTTTGTGAGCACGTGCATAGCTGTGTTTCTCTGGTATTTATTCTGGTAAACAGCAAGTCAGACTTCGAGTGTAGTATAAAAAGCAGCTACAACAAGGAAGAATGTATTTATTCAACTCTAACTGGTATGTCTCAAGCTTCACCAACTTTTGAGAAGAAATTAGTTCAAATTTAAATTAAACTCCCAAATTCTGTTGTTTCTCTTCCTCCAAATGCTCATGTAAGAAAGACCAGTGCTGACCCCAGATTTTCTTCTTCAAATAGTTCCTACTTCTCTAGGGGGCTCACAAATGCCTGAAGATCTGTTTTGGTCACCCTTTCTGCCCAACAAGTATGTATGAGTTAACCTTTACAAGTCCTTCGATGGCAATGTTGAGAACAACTGGCCACCATGTTAGCCTTGCAAGAAATTTGCTACTGCTGTGTTCACTGGTAAGGGTGAAACTTAGTACCCCAGAAATCCATGAAACAGGTAAGGATGCAGGTGGAATAGAGAAGGAGAAAAGGGGCTAAAATAAGGTTTCCTTATCTCTAAAGCATTTGTAGTGGGCAGATTAATGACTCCCAAAGATATCTGAATCCTTAGCACTGGAACCCATGAATAAGTTACCTTTCAGGGACACAGGATTTTGCAAACGTGATCAAGGTTACAGACCTTGAGATTGAGAGATTATTTTGGACCCAACCTAATCACATGAAACATTTGGAGTGAAGAACCTTTTGCAGATGAGGTCAGAATCAAAGGGTAATGTAACAAAGGAAACAGGATTAGAGACATGTAAAGTTGCTGACTTTGAATTCAGGGAGGAGGCCATGAGCCAAAGTGTAAAAGCATCTCTAGAAGCTGGAAAAGGCAAGGAAACACTGTCCCCTAGAAGATTCTTCCCTAGAGCCTCCAGAAGGGAACCCAGCCCTGTTGCCATGTTGTATACAGATCCTTACCAGAGACTACAACCTTTAACTCTCTGCAGTCCAAACCTCATCAGAAGCCAGACCAGAAGAAATGCTATTTATGAAATAATTTTATATGAGCAGTCCAGTAGATACTAGATAAATCCAAATTTAAGCAGCATTATTTTAATTCAACATTAAAGTACAATGTAAGAAGAAGCTGCTTATTTAATTTACTGTCATAATGCTAAAAAAAAAAAACAGTGTCCTCTTTATTAGAGCCTGGAAGAGAAATTTTGCTCATATTTCAGAGTCTGTAAACACTGTACTTCTTCTGAATAATACTTAGTTTTTCATCTTTTTGAGACTCTAAATCTTGTAGACAATTGTATTTCCTCCCTTCTTTGACCTTTAAAGAAGTTTTAAGTCAAGTTTGCAGCTATGTCTCAGGATTACATGGTCTGTTTGGTGTGTCACAATTAGTCTTAGCTTTATTATTGTCCTCTTCACCTTTTCTCTTCACCTTGGCTACCTCATTTATTTATCTTAGTCTTTTCATTGTAGGCATTTTTATAATCCTTATAAATTTTGTGCAACTTGGTGGTTAACACATTGAAAGATATAAGATGAATTTCTGGTTTTATAAATTCCATTTAATAATCAAATCATGCAACTTTCTATATTTCTGGCTCAATATTAAAACAAAGCTTGAATAATCCTAAAATTACATAATTACTATTCCTAGGTGATCCTGTATATATATTCACTGATTCAACTGAACATTGATAGGAGCTATAGTGAAAACTCAAGATAAAAGATTGCTGGAAAGAACCTAACCAATCAGATATTGTTACCAAAAGCTCAGTACTTGTCCCTGAGGCTGAATCGATGAGAACAAAGAATGAGGACAAGTTGTTTGAGGAAAAGGAAAGAGAAGTTTATTAATTTGCCAGCAAATGAGGTGGCTGTCAGACTAGCATCTGAAAGACCGCCATCCTGCCTTTAAGCAGAAAAATAGGGCTTTTTAAGGAGGGTTTTTAGCAGTTAGGCTTTGGTCTATGTGACTGGTGTCACATGTCATGGCTTTGGGCTACTGTTTCTTTAACTATACTCTGTGATTTCGATCTTGGGTTATCTCAACCTTATCTCTGCTGGCAACAATTTTGTGATCCTTGTCAGGACAATTCTGTTGAGTCATCTCCTATGGTTTAAGATACTAGAAAACAAACAGCAAAGAACATTTTTCTGCCCCTTTGATCCCTGGCCTCAGGAAGGAATGCAAGTTTTTATTCCAAAAAAAGGAGGGGTTTTAAAGAGACAACTCATGAAACATTTCATTGCCTTTTTTCAGATCTTTACTGCTGTTACAATATTATTTTGGTTGTGGTTAGAACAAGATCACCTTAGCTTCTAGTAGTGTGGGTAAAATAATTGAGGATTTATTTTGAACAGGTATAGGCTTCGAAGTTGTTTAAATCTGAGCCAACTCTCAGGCACTGTTTTACCATCTGCATAACTTTGTAACTTATCCTCTCCTTGCATTTCGGATTCCAATATTAAACACTTCGTTAAGTCGCTTAGATGATTGAATGAGACAATGCATACAAAGCATTTAGCACAGTGCCTAGCAGGGTAAGTCAACAAACGGAAACTATTATTGCTACCATCATTGGTATTATTGTTTTCTAAAAATAATAAATATTAGCCATTTCTATTACTAATATTATTGCAGAACAAAGGACATCTGAAAGCAAGGATAGGACAAGGACATCTGAAAGCACAGACAGAACTTCTTCAAAAGGCAGCAACGGATTTTTTCTAAAGGTTGCACAAGCATTTCAGAGAAATTCCAAAGTTTTCATGTCAAAAAAATAAAGAAACAGAAGCTCTTAAGGGCGGGAGTTATCAAACACCTAATTGTATAATAGCATGACTTGAAACCAGGTTCTGTCACGTATACATTTGAATGCATCCTTAGAAACCTATCAGGATCGATTAGCTTCAAAGGGAACCCCCACATAACTAAATGATTCAGCTGATTAGATAGAATTATTTAGTTAATCCATATGGTTACAAAGCAATTGTGCCAAAAATAATTTAGTTTTGGAACACGTCATACTTAAATATCCTTCCTAATTATTGGCCACCAACTAATCTAACTGCTTTTGAGGAATATTAGAGGAAAATGGATATAGAACATCTAGAATGTTTATCAACTATTTATCTAGCTGTTTTCCACTTACAGATATTTTTTAACTTACATGGAAAAAATAAGAGGAATTATAAGTCAAATTTGCAGTTTAGATCCATATTTTTCCTGAGAAGTAAAAGATCCAAAATATTGGGGATCAGCTATACCACACATGAAATTATGCTGACACTTTATTCATTTCAGAGAAGACGTCATTTCCTGAAAACTTTTAGGCCATTAATGTAGCTACTGTTTGTTAAAAGAAATAAATTTCAGCTAATGTAAAACATCTATTTTTATGCTTATTATTTTTATATTTAATTGACAGTTTCATTCACATTCACAGGAGCTATTTCATCCTGTTTTGTTTACTTCTAAATGGCCAGTGCCTAGAATGCATCTGATATATGGTGGGCACTCTATTCACTGAATGAATGAATGAATAGATACATTATCTGGTAAAACAAGAAATAATACTTATAATCACAATTTTGAATAAAAATACTTTTAATATTATATGATGAGGATCCCTTCTGTGGACAGTTAAATAAAGCAACAAAATTAAATGTAATAATATATTATATTACTCACTACTATCTCTTCTAATACTCTGAAAAGTGTAAGCGATGATAAAATGCCAGTGTTGGCAGTATCAGTGTTTCTAGAATTGCAGGCGTCATAAATTTGGCATATCTGGAACAAATCTTTACCTAATAACAAACTTAAATATTCCTTTTTAGGCCTTCAAAGGATAATTTGAATGTTTAATAAGTTATCTTTCTTGTTCAGTCAGGTTTAAAATCATGGTCAAGCAGATATTTATTTTTGAATCTTTTTTTTTATTCTTATAATAGTTCAGTAAAGTTCTAGATGGTTTGTAATAATCTAGATGGATTAAAGTAATTCTAATGACTTGAATTCATTTTGCAATTATTTCCCAGCCTCTGACTTTAAAGAAATATTTAATGCATCTTTTTTAAAGACATGCTATTAACTAAGCTGAAATATTCTCAACACACTTCATTATGTACAAAAGCTCTAAAAGTGTCCTGAATAAAAATGACTTGCTAATATTCAGTAATATATTATCTCATATTTACATATTTCTTTAATATATTTACATATAACTATCAAATAATTGTTCTGATTATGCTTAGAATTTAAAATTTTACTTATCTTACAGATAATACAAAATAAGTTCCAAGGCAATTTTCTGCGTATTTGTCTTATCTGATTATATGCATGCATAGCTGACATTTGATGAATATTAATCATATAATGAATATTAATAAACAAAATATAGACTGTTTATTCTAGGTACCACTGGCTTCTAGGTAATTATTGAAAGGAATGATCTTTTCTTAAATTTACCACACAAGAAGATATTCAGTGTTTGCCTTCCAATCAAGATGCTAACTATGCCATTATACCATAAGCAACTCTACCACAAATATAATTGTTTTTTATAGATGTTTCACATAACTTCTGCTTTTAACAGGGATAGCTGTTGATATTGGTAAAGAACAGTCCAGCCTGGTTCTTTAACAATATGATTGGTGGTCTTGGTTTTCTGAAAGGCCAACAAACACCCGATAAAGAAATTTTGTTGGAATTCCAGGCATTCCAGGTGGTATCTTGAGAATATGTGCCAACATGGCAAGAAGAATAGAATACACAGAACTCTCTCAAAGTCTACATGAAGACAATGAATCACTACTTGATATACCTTGTCCTCCCATAACGATAAACACAAGAAAGGCTTCTGAGTCCTTGCTTATGTCTGAATCTATGGGATTTCTAATCACCAAAGGCAACCAGGTAATTTTTTTTCTTTGTTTTATCATGGCAGACTTTTATGATCCAGTTCTACCTATGATGGAGACACTGTAGCAGCAAGTTGCAATTTGACTTTTTTTTTAAGTTTTCTTGTTTTTTTAATTATAGTAATAACATTTAACTTGACATCTAACATGCGATATACCCTCTTGACAAATTTTTAAGTGCACAATACAGTATTCATTACGGGCACAATGTTGCATGGCAGATCTCTAGAACTTACTCAAAGTATCTATTGTACCAAGCTAGACTTACTAAAAAACAAAATTAAAGAGATTTTTATGAAAAAATTGCTTATATGACAGAATTTAATTCTAAAAGGCAAATGTAGCATCAAGTTTTCTTTAAGTCTCTGAGAAGATAATACTTGTCCCCCTCAAAAAGGTGTATTAGTAGCATTCCTGTGATATTGGCTAATAACAGAGTGATTTAGAATTTCTTTAGGGATTAAAAAAAAAGCAAATTCCAATAGCTAAAATTGCTTACTACATCTTAAAAATAAATACTTGAGTAAACTTTCTCATATGTTATAAACATACAAAGTTATTTAACAAATAATTTTCTCTATATCAATTAATCTATTGATACAGCTTAATTTCCAAGATTTTCTCAGAGCCTCAATGTCTGATGGTTCTAATAATTTAAGACTCACCTTCATTTCCAGAAAGTTCTTATTCTGACATAATGATATATGAGAACACCTCTTTTTCTGGCACATTTCATTTCTAAAATTAGATTACAGAAACCAGCACATATGACTGGGTTTATGTTTTTAGACTATTAATTAAACATAGTATTGATATAAAAGAGAAATTCTTGTAGAGGAAATAAATATTTTTTTCACTGCACACACCCTCTGCCTTAGTTCCCTCAATAGTAAATCCTTCTTTTGCTCAAACCATGTGTTATTTTTGTTGTCTGTCTTAGTGGCCTTGTCCTACGCATATACTAAGGCAATCCCTGCTCAAGTGTTCTGAGTCATTGGTCATGAAGCAGGTTTACTGTGCACTGGAGACCAGGTTGTTTGAGTCCAGTGGACAGAACACCCACGCACAAAACAAGTTACATGAAGTAGGTATATTACTTACAGATAGACAGCAAGGGACAACAGAAGCTTAGGATTCATTGTGAGCCAGTCCCCCAATGCTCGATTAAGCTGCTTGGAGTGGCTGTGTCTGCATGTGTCCCACTTGCACTGCACCTAAGGGACCCTGGAAAGAGGCCCGCCCTGGGTTTTATTCCCTGGTAAACAGATGACATGCTGGACTAACGCACTGAAGACATCTTCTGTCTAGGGGGCACTAGAACACAGCCCAGACTGTTTCGGCCAGTTCCTCTTTAACTCAGGACGTTGCCTTCCCAGCACATTGTACAGTGATTCTTGAGAACTACAAGTGAGAAAGAGGAAAGAAATGAGTAGATCCAAAGCTACCCAGAGAACTGTCCCACAGTTGGTGGCATGTGAATTTTCATTATTTATGTTAGTGATTTAAATAGAATTTAATTATTTTATAAGAAAAATAAAGTTTCCCACCCCAAACGTCTCTGCTAATGGCTTTAGCAATTTAATAATCTTCATTACTGCTCATTATAACTGCCACTGTAGAATGCCAGTATACCAGCAGCAAACCAAAGAAAGACTGTAACGTGAGATGATAATTTTCAGCTTAAATCAATCAGACCAACAGAGATGGGAAAGGAATGCGAAGAGTAGTTTTGGAAGATGTTCAAAACCAAATCATAATCAGTAATGCTCTGATTGACTGCATCTCCTGTCTGCTTGCTCTCTCATTTAAATGACCTTCACTTCCTTTTTAAAGTCATTTAACAGTAAGGAAGACATAAACAAAACTCAAATGGGTGATCAACATCCTTAATGCCCAAGCCCATGGGTCAAAGTTCATTAGGTTATTTAATCCAGTCATGCAAATTAGGTTATGCAGAGTCTAAAATAAATCAGACTGGGCCTAAAGAAAATTGGACAGTGGCTGTAAAAAAAATCTTGCCTCATTCTTTTTTTCTCCTTTTATGATATGTACATAATATTTTATGTGTTTCTGTTAAAGGTAGATTGAACACAAACTTTAACCCTCTCCCTAAACCATTTATATAATATAAAGGACCTAGAAAGGTATTATGTAATAGCGAATTGGTTTATTTAAAAATACAGATGAGATACATGGAAAATGGAATTCTATGCTGCCAGAAAATGCCCAAAAGAAAGGAATGCCTATCATAATGATATATAAAGACAATGAACGCATTTCACAGTTGAGACTAAATTAGATGTCCAGATTAAGGAGAAAAATAATCTCCCCATATTTAGTTCCTTGCACCAAAATTTCAGAAAGACATTCACAAATTATAGGGGTAAAATTTCCAGAGCAGGCTTTAGAAGTACACAACATAGCTTTCAAATATTTTTTAACTGTAATCACTGGAAAGAGGGATTAGACTTAGTTTAGGTTTCTCAAAAGGATGGAATTTAAGACATGTTACAACAAAGCAAAACTATGTTCAACAAAAGAACTTGTTAACAATTAGACCTCCCTCCAAGTAAAAGATTTGCCTTGTAAATTCAGGTGCCCACTTCAAAGAGATTCCTGCTGTGGCTAAATGGTGAAGAGCAGCTTTTCCTAAGAGCAGCATTCACTGGGTGGAAATTTTGCCTTGGTGACCTTTATGGTCCCTTCCACTTATTGAGTTGTTTATGTCTATGTGTATTTCAAACCTCAAGATTAATTAAAGCCCATAAGATCCAATTCAAAGCCCCATCTCCCGTGAAAACTCTCAACTTTCGTATATAATATGTCACTCAGTGTCAGTGATCACTTTAAAATTGAATTTGGATGTTATCACAGTCTTGTAAATATTTCTTATCATTTTATGTCTCATGTAAATATTAAAACTCTCTAAGGACAGAGATCACCACCTAGTTCATAGTAGAGCTTATTGAAGGAAAGTTTTGAGGGGCAAGGGAAGATCTGTCATTTTTTTTTTTTTTAACTTCTCAATCTCCTATTCCTGTGGTCCCCAACCCCCAGGCCAGGGACCAGTACTGGGTCTGTGGCTTGTTAGGAACCAGGCCACACAGTAGGAGGTTTGTGGCAGATGAGCCAAAGCTTCATCTGTATTTACAGCTGCTCCCCATCACTCTCATCACTGCATAAGCTCCGCCTCCTGTCAGATCAGCAGCAGCATTAGATTCTCATAGGAGCACGAACCCTACTGTAAACTGCACATGCAAGGGATCTAGGTTGCGTGCTACTTATGAGAATCTAATGCCTAATGATCTCAGGTGGAGCCGAGGCAGTGATGCTAACACTGGGGAGCAGCTGAAAATACCTCTCATTAGCAGAGAGGTTTGACTGCACAATAAATATAATGTGATTGAATCATTCTGAAACCATTCCCCCCACACCAGTCCATGGAAAAATTGTCTTCCATGAAACTGGACCCTGGTGCCAAAAAGGTTGGAGCCAAATAGGTTGGCTGTCCTATTCCATAGCCAATTCATTCTTTCCTTATTAAAGACAAAACAAAACAAAATCAAAACAAAGCTTCACTCACACAAGGCACAATACTTATTGATAGCAGAGAGCAATGAACATTTAAAATTGAGTTATGGGTGTCACCTGTTACAAACATGATGGGGAGAGTGTACCCCTGATAAAATTTCTGTGTCAAAGGCATACTTGAAATTTCTTTCTCAAAGCATACTTGAAAAAGAGAGAAAAAAACTAAGATCTCCCAAGGAGAGATGTACTTAGAAAATAAATGTACTCATGAATTTAAGTTGCTCATTAACTAGATTTTTTGGCATAATTTTAACTATGAGTGTATGAATTTATAAGTTAATATATTGTTAATTTAAGGAACATATTATAGATTTACAGGGTAAAAGAAAAAAATAGCTTATAAACTTATAAAGCCAAAAAACTAACTTTAATTGGTTTCTAAATATAATTCTGTTACTAGTAGTTGTTCAGAAAGAATTTAGTCTAAAGACGCATGACAAGGGTAAAATACATAGGACCATAGGCCTAGGTAGGCTGTCTACACTGTTTATCTAAAATATCAGGTAATAAAGTCTATGTCTGCTCAGTTTGTGAATCCTGACACTCACTACTAGAAAGCAACGACCCATTGCGTATATCTAGGAACTTTCACAATCCAGGAACTCAGAAGGTGGTATTTGATTATAATCATAAGGATGGCAAAGTGCTTGTGTCCCTTGAGAATAATGACTCAATTTTCCTTAATTTCAATGCAATGCACTGATAAGACTATGTATTTAGAATTTTCTGTTTTTACCACTTTGCCTCATTTTTAGAGATCACAAAGAACTAAATAATTGCTTTCAAGTTATATAGCCCATATATAGAAATAGTTAAAAGGTATTGTGGTCACTCAGTTTTGATGCTGTGCTGTGTCTCTTGAACTCTAGGACTATGTAGGTCTGAGTGAGCTTTCTTGCTGGTTCCACATAGCACCTGAAGTGACCCAGTTGAAACACTACCCACATGATATCACCACCCTATCTTCTACGCAGCAGTGGGCTTCCACTGCAATGGGAATCAAACTCAAGTTCCTGGCCAGGAGCCATGTTACCTGCCTCGCTCTCCACCTCCCCTCATACACTCTTCATTTTGCTCACTGTCCCCATCTATCCATCCTGGAACATGGAAGTCAATCCCAATTCAAGGGTGTCTTTTGTCTGGAATACTTTTCTCCATAATTTCTGACTCATAATTAACTCAAACATTAACTCCTTGAACGGGTCCTCTCTGACAACACCCACTCACCCATTTGCTTCTGTTTTATTTTCTCCATAACATTTATTACTCTCAGATATTATCTTAAGTATTGATTTACTTGAGTGCCTGTTTATTATCATCCTCTGTCACCCCCACAAGTCCTATGACAACAAGGATCTTTATCTGTTTTGTTCATAAAGGCATCACCAATGGGTCGAGTGCCTGGCAAATAGGAGGTAAAAAATTAGTGTGTGTCGAATAAATGAATGAAAAGAATGAATATCTAAAAGTAAAATATTCAATCACTTAGAGCCTAGAACATAACTGACACTGAGTGAATGAAAAGGTGAAGTAATCATCCATACAGATCCTATTAAAAAGAATTATTTAAAAATGAAATGTGAAAATTAGCAAAGAGATAAATTCTGGTCAAATGGGTCATACAGATAAAGATTTTGAAGCGCTGCCTTCTTTTTAAAAAGATTTCCCCAGCTTTATTGAAGTATAATTAACACAAAAATTATACATAAGGTATTAAAATGTACAATGTGATGTTTTGATATATGTATACATTGTGAAATTATTACCGAAATCAAGGTAATTAACATATCCACCACCTCACATAATTACTTTTTTTGTGTCTGTGGTGAGAACATTTGAAGTCTACTCTCTTAACAAATTTAAAATATATACAGTATTATTAACCACAGTCACCATGATGTACATTAGATCTCCAGAACTTATTTGCTCTGTATAACTAAACCTTTCTACCCTTTGGGCAACATCTCCCTATTTCCCCCGTTCCTCTACCCTTAGCAACTGGTATTCTACTCTCTCCTTCAATGAGCTCAATTCTTTTAGATTCCACACTTAAGTGAGATCATGCAGCATTCATTTTTCTGTGTCTGGTTTATATTACTTAGCATAATGTCTTCCAGGTTCATCAATGTTGCCACAAATGACAAGATTTCCCTCTTTTTAAGGCTAAATAATATTCCATTGTATATATACACTATATTTTCTATATTTATCCATCTACGGACACTTAGATTGATTCCGTTTCTTGACTATTGTGAATAAGGCTGCAATGAACACAGAAGTGCAGATACCCCTTCAAGATACTGATTTCTTTCCTTTGGATGTATACCCAGATGTGGGATTGCTAGATCATATGGTAACTCTATTTTTAATTTTTTTTTTATTTCAGCATATTATGGGCGTACAGATGTTTAGGTTACATATGTTGCCCTTCCCCCCCTCCCCCCCTAAGTCCCAGTTTCAAATATGTCCAACTTCACACTGTTTTCCATAATGGCTGTACTAATTTACATCCCCACCAAAAGTGATAAGGGTTTCCGTTTCTCCATATCCTCACCAACACTTATCTTTTGTCCTTTTAATAATAGCTATTCTGACAGGTGTGAGGTGATACCTTATTGTGGTTTTGATTTGCATTTTCCTAGTGGTTAGTGATATTCAGCATTTTTTCATACACCTGCTGGCCATTCATCTGTCTTCTTTGGAGAAATGTATATTCAGGTCCTTTTCCCAGTTTTTAATTGTATTATTTGTTTTCTGGCTATTGTGTTGTTCAAGTTCCTTATGTATTTTGAATAGTAACCCTTTATTAGAAGTGTGTAGTTTACAAATATATTCTCCCATTCCATAGTTGTCTCTTCACTCTGTTAGTTGTTTTCTTTGCTGGGGAGAAGCTTTTTAATTTGATGCAATTCCATTTCTATGTTTTTGCTTTTGTCGACCCTGTTTTTGGAGTCATAGCCAAAAAATCATTGCCAAGGCCAATGTCGAGAAGCTTTTTCCTTATGTCTTCTTCTAATAGTTTTATATTTTATGAACTTATGTTTATGTCTTTAATTCATTTTGAGTTGATTTTTATATAAGGTATAAGATTAGTGCCTAATTTCTTCCTTATGCATGGGATATCCAGTTTTTCCAGTACCATTTACTGAAGACACTATTGTTTCCCCTTTGTGTGTTCTTGGTATCTTTGTTGAACATCGATTGACCATAAATGCATGGATTTATATCTGGGATCTCTATTCTGTTCCAGTGGTCTATGTGTCTGTTTTTGTGCCAGTGCTAGCCTATTGTGATTACCATAGCTTTGTGGTATATTTTGAAGTCAGGCAGCATGATGCCTCCAACTTTGCTCTTTTCGTTCAAGATGCTTTGCCTATTCCAGGTCTTTCATGGTTTCATATGAATTTTAAGATTGTGTTTTCTATTCCTGTGAAAAATGTTATTGAAATTTTGATAGGGATTGCATTGAATCTGTATATCATTTGGGGTAGTACAGACATTTTAACAATGTTAATTATCCCAACCTGTAAACATGGGGTATCTTTCCATGTATTTGAGTCTTTTTCAATTTCTTTTATCAATGTTGTACAGGTTTTGGTGTATAAATCTTTCACTTCTTTGGTTAAATGTATTACTAAGTATTTTTTATTCTACTGTAAATGAGATTGGTTTCTTATTTTTTTTCTCAGATAGTTCATTGTTAGTGTACAAAAACTCTACTCATTTTTGTATGTTGATTTTGTACCCTTCAACTCTCTGCTGAATTCAGCCACACATGGGCTGGCCTGGCCCACAGCAGGCCTGGAGCCTGAATCCACATAGTTAGCCTGGTGCTGGGTTTACCGGGCAGCCTGGTGTCAGGGTCTGTGGTAAACTCCAGGGCTCGTTTCCCTCTCCTCCCCGCAAGCAGATGGTTTCTTTCTTCTTGCTGCACTGCCTGGGGATGGGTAATGTGAAACGGTCCTTCCTACTCTCTTCAGTGCATATTTTCTTATTTCTGTGGTCCACCCAGGTGCTGTAATCTCTCCCTGGATCCCTTAGGAATTGCAGTGGTGTTTTTATGCTCGGATGATTATTGTGTTCAAATTGATGTTTCTGTCAGGAGATGAATGCTAGAAACTCCTATTCCATCATCTTGATTACATCACTCGATTATTACCTTCTTGAAAGTTATTGCAGCCATTCATTTGAGATGCTAAGCTTAGCACAATACAAATAAGATGCATCTCCTAAATTCGAAGACTAGGTTAACTTAAATGTATTAGCAGCTTCACACAAGAATTATCAATCATTCACAGAAGAGTTGGTTTTCTCTACATGCTTGGCTCTCTGGGAGGAGGCAGTATAGTATGGTGGTTAGACATATGGACACTAGAATCAAAATTCATTGGTTTTTGCTGTGCTAGCTAGAAAAGTAACCCTGTGTGAATTACTTTACCTCCCTAAGTTTCTTCCTCATCTGAGTCATATAGTACTTACCTCCTTACTATGTTGTGAAGTTAAATGAAGTAATGTAAATGAAGTGCTCAGGACATTTTTGACACATTATATTAGCATCTCTTATTAAAGTACATAGAATAGTATATTTTATGTAAAAGTCATATATAGAGTTTCTGAAATAAAATTTGAATAAAGAGTTAAGATTTTACAAGAGGATTTTATTTCAACTCAGGAAATATATGTTGATTCCATCACTTCACTCTCTGCTTAAAATTCAGTTCGTTGCACATATTGAAACACTGTCATTAGGTTTACATTTCCCAACCAAGGATAATCAGGTTCTGGTCTGTCTTCTGCGTTAGGGCCAAGCAAAGGTTGTAGAATGGCAAATGATAAACACTAGCTCTGGCAGAATTTTGCTTTGTCTAGCTACCTGTGAACTCAGTAGACCAAAAATAGCTTTTAAAAATTATGCGTTTGGAACCAATTCACAAATGTTTGGCTAATGATCACCAGCAGAGATGATACACAACAAAATGTCCCCAGGGAGCCCTGGTAATTTTTCAGTGGATGTTCAAGAGTTGACAGGGGGAAAGCACTACATAAAATTATGTGCAAGCACTAAGTGGCAGCCAGTTAGAATCTGGATTGCAGGGAAAAAGTCCACACATCAATATATCCTCCCAATTTCATGAGAAAATCAATAAGAAGCCGTGTATCTTCTTCTGATATAGACATATATGAACAGGGGAAAGTCACTTCACCTACCAAACTCTAGGGTTCCCAGACCAACTTTTCAAATATTAAAATATTATATTTTTGAAAGATGTAATTGAGATATAGGGATTCAAAAATATCACTGACCTCAATTTTATATACATAGGTGCACTTTTAAACACTGAAAGATGCAACAGTATATTAACAAAGGAGTTCTGGATGTGGTATTACAAGTGAGTTTATTTCTTACTTATGCTGTTTTCTTTATTCCAAATTATCTGTAGTGAAAATTTATGATTTTTATAATAAAAAAATTATAAACATTATTTAAAAATCTTACATAGACCTCACAGTTGATGCAAGCAGATGCTGTTTATTTGTTGAATTTTTAAGATATTAAAAATTCTGGGCACATCGTGTTGCCAGACACTACTTTCTCATCATAGTTACCCATGATAGACATACCTAGATCATAAACTCTGTGTTGATTAAATTTGTGTGTCAACTTAACTGGGCCACAAGGTGCCCAAATGTTTCAGTAAACATCATTATGGGTATGATGTCTGTGAGCATGTTTCTGGATGAGATTAACATTTGAATCCATAGACTGAGGAAAGCAGATTGCGCTCCCCAATGTGGTGGGCATCATCCAATGAACTGAAGATCTGCACAGAAAAAAACGGTTGAGTAAGGGAGAATTTGCTCTCTCCTTCTGCCTGACTGTCTTTGAAAGAGGATATCAGTTTTCTCCTGCCTTCAGACTAAGATTTGGACTAGAACTTAAACCATAAGTTCTTCCAGGTTTCCAGCTTGCCAACTGCCAATCTTGGAACTTCTCAACCTCCCTATCTACATAATCCAATGAACCAATTCCTTATAATAACTCTCTCCTCTCTCTCTTTCTTTCTCTGTGGTCTCTCTCTCTCTCCCTCTCTGTCTATCTCTGTTCTCTCTCTCTCTCCCCCTAATATATAGATATATAGATACACACACACACACACACACACACACACACACACACACACACGTATATATATGTATAAAATCTCCTATTGGCTCTGTTTCTCTAGAAATCCCAGGCTAATACAAACTCCAAAGTAGTAAGGGCAAAGATTAGTTCGTCTGGATCATCTGGAATTTGTTCTAAATCACTTAATCATTTAACATGTGTTTGGTTTGTCCTGCCTAAGGACCCTCCTGAGTTGTAAGAATACAAAGATAAAGTTGACACCAGTCCCCAAGGAGTTCTCAATCTGGGAATGGGAAGAAGTGTATAATAAAGTAAACAAACAAATAAAAACAGAGAAGTACATACAGACAATGAAGAAATGAAACAGAGTCAGGGAAAGCTTCAAGAGGAGATAATGAGTAAAGGAGTTTTGAAGATTTCTAGAAGGTCTTTGGGTGAACTAAATTAGGAGAGGTCATAGTAAGAAAATAGAAAACCTGTCTTGGGCAAAGAGACAGGTAAGGAACAATAGTTTTTTTCATTTCCCTTAGATCTAGAAGGAAAACCTAGATAAATGGTTGGTGAAAGAATAACTAAAAGGAACAATTCATGTACCAGTTGCTAGTTAACACAAACAGCTACCAGGAAATGAATAATAGCTGTTAAATTAGGAGCCGTGTAAACATGGTTAGAAAATACATGTACAGATGCTCTTCAACTTATGGTGGGGCTATAGCCCAACAAACCCATTGCAAGTCAAAATATCACAAGTCAAAAATGCATTTAATGCTGGAAACACAGGAGTTGATTCACGATTTATGACCATTCAACTTATGATTTTTGACTTTATCATGGTGTGAAAATGACATTCATTCAGTAGAAACCACAACCTCATCATAAGTCATAAACAGCTCCCCGACTTATGCAGTCCAGATGGGCAACAAGAATGAGATAAAGATTGGCTTTGGCAGGACCGGCTAGACTAGAAAGAATGTACTTTAAAACAACAACAAAAAAAACTTGTTTGTGAAGTGAATAGAATTACAAAAAAGAGCAGAGTATGTATTAATGTGAATGAAGAAAAAATAGAGGAAAAAATGAAAGAGTTGCAGGAGGAGGTGAGCTCACTACCCCTTCAAGGTCAGCAGGAGTCTTTGACTCCAGAGGACAGAGAGCTTAACCTTCAAAGTTCTCTCAAGTCTGACAAATGGAAACTGCAGTGGTTATAAAATCTGCAGATGTAAGAACTGCAAAAATGATTTTTAGGGTTTTTTTTTAAAGGTGTCCAATGAGATAGCCACAAACCAAATTTTCTGAAATAAAATCACAATAAGTTATGAGTTAGTTGTGAGGCAGTATGGTGTAGTGTTTAAACACAAAGACATCAATTTCAAATCCTGGCTCCTCACTTTCCAGCTGGGATATTTGTCAAGTTTTATAACTCCTTTGTTCCCAGTTTTTCCTTTACAAAATGGCAATATTAATATTGTTTACTTCAAAGATTTGTGTCAAGGTGACAATAACAAAATAGCCCACCTCACAGAGTTGTTAATATGTGTGAAGGATTTAAAACTGTGACTAACATATAGAAAAAACTATTTAAATGTTAGCATATTATTATTCTTATTGCCTAGGATTTAACATCAGGGCCCCAAAGAGTTAAACAAAACCCTGCTCTTTTGAATTCTCTTTGTGCTCTTAAACAAATTATTTAACCACTCTACATATCAGTATCCCGGCTACTAAAAGGGAATAATGGCAACTACCACTTGGCATCTTGTTTGTTCGTTTGTTTGTTTTTATTTCAGAGTATTATGGGGGTACAAACGCTTTGGTTACATAAATTGCCTTTGCACCACCCGACAAGTGTGCCCATCCCCTGGACAGCGTGCACCTCATCCATTAGGTGGGAATCTACCCAACCCTTTTTCCCCCTCCCACCTATCCAACACATTCGATGAATGTTTCTTCTCATATGTGCACATTAGTGTTGATCAATTAATACCAATTTAATGGTGAGTACATGTTGTGCAATGTTGTGCTTGTTTTTCCATTCTTGTGATACTTCACTTAGAAGAATGGGATCCAGCTCCATCCAGCATAATACAATAGGTAGTTCATCATTTTTTTTGTGGCTGAGTAGTACTCCATGGTGTACATATACCACATTTCATTAATCCACTCACGTATTGATGGGCACTTGGATTGTTTCCACACCTCTGCAATTATGATTTGTGTTGCTATAAACATTTGATTGCAGATGTCTTTTTTACAGAATGTCTTTTTTTCCTTTAGGTAGATGCCCAGTAATGGGATTGCTGGATCAAATGGTGATAGTTCTACTTTTAGTTCTTTGGGGTATTTCCATACTACTGTCCATAGAAGTGTGCTAGTTTGCAGTCCCACCAGCGGTGCATGAGTGTTCCTTTCTCTCTCTGCATCCATGCCAACATTTGTTGTTTTGGGGCCTTTTGAAAGTCACTCTCACTGGAGTTAAGTGATATCTCCTTGTGGTTTTGATTTGCATTTCCTTGATGATTAGGCATGTTAAGCATTTTTTCATGTGTTTCTTGTCCATTAGTCGGTCTTCTTTTGAAAAATTTCTGTTCATATCCTTATCACTACCAAGTGAGCTTCATCCCAGAGATGAAGGGATGGTTCAACATACACAAATCTGTAAATGTAATTCACCGCATACATAGAAGTAAAAACAAAGACCATATGATCCTCTCAATAGATGCAGAAAAAGCATTTGACAAAATGCAGCAGGCATATTGTAAGAGTTAAATTGAATGCACATGTGTAGTGTGATGAATATAAAATCTGCATGCTTTCCCATATCCCTTCAAATATGGAGCAAAAGGATGTTATCGGAGTTGCTGTAATTCCTACCAGGCAGCACCATGCACATCCAGTGTTGTTTCTTTTGTATTGCAAGCTGAGCTTAGGCTTTGAATAATCATGGTGGACTCTATTATTCTAAAAGGTTCAAGGACAAGGCAATGCTGATAGGATAAACTTTCTTCTCTCAATGCAAAACAGAACTGAATTATTTTTGAGTAAACATGATACTGCGATGGTGAATAATAAAAACCTGTAAATTAGCCATGGGGGGGAGGGATTTCTGTGAGAAGTCTGATGCACTTAAGTTTGCAGGACACTGAATCGAGAAGATAAATCTCTTCTTGTGGGGAGGATTGGGGGTTTCCAAGGGAGCCGGGAGGGGCATCAGACTGAGGGATTTTGAGAGAGGGATGGATGTTGGGAAAGGGGAGCTTTGGGAGGAAGACAATGAGGAGGAAGGAAGGAGCCATGTGGGACCTGCTAGGCATGACTTCTTGATCATGATCCTCTCAGTGAACCCTCCAGGACTGCTATTGCTTATGGAGAAAGCACATTTAAAGATATTGAAGGGGAAGTCTGAGTTGACATTTTTCATCACAATTTTTCAGTACCTACCCAAGAAATGTTCATACTCTTCAATCCAATAATTCTATGTCTAAGTACCTGTCAAGGACAGATATACATAAATAGAAGGACATGTGAGGGTTTTCACTGCAGCACTGTTGAAATAGTTAAACAAGGAACTTATTTACGCTTCTATTAAGAGGACGGTAAGCTAAGAATATTGACAATATGAAATAATATGTAGAAATTTCTTAAGTATATTAGCATGAAAAAGTCCCTAGGACTTTCACAACAGCAGAAAACACAACCACTAAAATCATGTTTGTAAAGAATAATTAATGATGTAGAAAAATATATGCATAATAAATACGCATTATGAATCTATGTGCAATAAGAAAGAATTTTACAAGATTACATAATACAATGTAATATCAGCTATGAAAAAATGCTTAAAAAAAACCCCAAAATGTAAGATACATTAACAATGTTGCTTATGTTGCTCTGAGTGAGGAGATACGGATTGATTTTTCTGCTCATTTATCCTGCTGCTAGAGACATAAACCTCTTGGGTGATGATAAGGACAGAGAAGCATTTTTCATGGGGAGTTGCCAGGATTGCTAGGCACCCAAATTAACCATGAAAGGCACCAGGAAAATGGACATCTGCACTTTTCTTGTCCTTGATTCTTCTACATAATACTGCTGAAGCCAAGACAACCCTTTATTCTAGAGTCAGAAGTACTGTGTTACGACTATCCAGCAGCTCCTTAACAGTTTTTAAATAACTCTGATGCGCTGGTTCTTGGTTTGTATCACAAACCCCTCCCAAATTCTTCCCCCAAACTTTCCCTCATGGAGGAGGTAATTCAACTATCACAGCTCATTACTGCCTGCTTCTTTCATTTTGTAAAAATTAATGCATGTATCGTTAACATAGGGAGAAATCCCTTGTCAATGAAATGGCAGTGGAGCGCCCCAATTTCAGCTATCGTTGGAAACTTCTCTTAAGGGCCAAAATGCCATTGAATAATTCTGCTTTCTCTTGTTTTGTCTCTCTCTATAAGGTCTGGAAACCCTTGGAGTTTCTCCTGAATATTCCAACCTGATTCTTTTTATTTCCATTCACTACCTCTCATGCCTTTCCTGTCTCCAATAATCCTTTTCATTAACTCTCCCAATCCAATTCCACTCTCACTCAAAAGTCTCAGACCTACCTAGAGTGAAGAGCAAGCACAGCAGAGAGTCAGCATACACATTTCTACACTTTTTAATTTTATGCCAAGAGCATGCTTTGCTTTAATAATCAGGAAAACAAGTAACGTATTATCAAGAAAATAATCATAAAGCAAAAATCCAGAAAACCAAAATAGGGGAACAGAAGGTTTTCCTCAGAAGTAGAAATAAACCTATTTTATATGTACATAAAATAAAAGTCTTTTATGCACAGATGTGTGAATTTGGAATACAACTGAATAATCGAATAGAAACTAAAGAAAGCTTTTTTATTTTAAATCATTTCACTTACATGTCTACTGAATGTACTTGGAAATAATCTTTCGTTGATCACTTTCTGTTATTAATTATGGATAAGCAGAGATTGTTTTAAAAAGCCATCTGCTCTTGCTTACCTTGTGCAAAGACACCACAAATCAGAGTTCACAGGTTTACAGGAATTATAGATCTCTATGAAATGATCGTGCAACTCCATCCTGAATCCAGTGAAATACTCATTAATAGGCTGGAACGCCATCGCCATCACTTTAGCATTAAGCTGAGTACTCAATTGAGGGGTATTTACTTTTCTTATATTCATAGCATTTTGAATAATAATTTAGTTTTCAGATAACAGTAACAGTTTTTCTTTTCCCTGTTTTGTATTTCTTCTTGCAATCATAACATGTTTCAGAAAACTTTCCTAGCATCTCATCACCCAAAAGGTTCCTCTCAGGAGAAGAAAGAATTTTTCTTTTTGTGACAACTTCAGAGACATTCTTATTTCTAGATAGAATTTTCAATAAACTGAAAATGTTTCTAACTGAACTTCAGCTAGTTCTCCTACTTTCTTTCTCCAGTCATATTGATCAACACCTACTTATGTGTCTGCTATAACATTTCTAAAATAGTATATATTTTTTATTTTGGTGCCTCATGTTGTGTTTTCAAATGAAGCTGAATTCTGTGAAGACTTTTCAGTTACATGGCGGTTTCCTCTCAATTTCCTGAATGTTCTGTCTATTCTAGTTCCTACAACAGACTGCCACTATGCTAAATAGTTTTCCTCAGACTTTTGTATGGATTATGTGTCTATTGGGGGATAAATTCACTGTACTAAGGCAAGTACCAGGTAACACATTCTATTTAGCATTATTAAAAACTCTTAGGGGCATGTTAAATGAAGTTCTATAGAATAGCTATTGTGCTTCGCTTATTATGGCAGACTTTAAAAGCTAATTACATATTCATCCATGCTTACTTTCTGAACCATAAAAACACCTAAGTAAGCAATTTGTAGTTATCCAGTATGAAATAGTTATCTTATTAACACTTAATTCAAAGCATAGAGAAAAAGCCCTTCTTAAAAACCAAAGATAAAATAGAAACCAATACTTTCTTCAATGGCCAATGGAGCCTAATGCAGTTAAGTTAACAAATGCAGCATGTTCTCCACTAACTGTTCTATTTTCCTGTTTGCCTAAAAATTACATATCAAATTGCAAAGGTTATTGTTAGTCATTTACATACCACTTGTTTTTTCCAATAACATTTTTCTTTAACTGCACTTTTATATCTTCATTCTTTATACTGAAGCAGAAATGTTTTCTACCTTTTGGAAACTTGAACATTATCTAATTTTCTAACAAAATTCTTTCCTTTTTTTTGGTGGGGGAGGTTATCTCTACTCAAGAGCATTCTTAATGCAGCATTGTCATTTATAAAACAAAGATCCTTGGTGTTTGGTTGGTTTTTTATGAAGCATTTTGTTTAATTTGATTTCGTTAAACTCGAAGTTCATTCCTCAATCATTATCCCCTGCTATGTAAATTCTGTTTAAGCAGAACTTCATCATTTTCAATTAATGGCTATATAGTATCCAGGCAAGACCCTGGCTTCAAATGGTTAATCTATATCCCTTAACCATTTCTCTCTTATCCTAAGGTTAGAAAAGAGTAGCAAAACTGCCTGGGATACAATAGCTATGAATATAAAAAAAGGGAAACATGCAAACACAATGAGATCAGGAGCAAATTGTTTAAGATAATGTTTCAACTTTGCCATTTATCAGGGCCACCACCCGTGCTCTGTGATCTTCAACAGCACACTGAACCTTTCTGAACCTCAGTGACTCATTCTTAAATCTTTATAAAAGTACCAATGTCACAGTAGAATTTTTTTGAACAAAAGTCCTACATGGTCGTTTGAGAGGTACAATACCACTTACTCTATCGACAAGTTTCTTCAGTCAACCCAGTAGCCTACAGGGCTGAAAAGTCAGTGCCCACAATTGTGTTAAATCTGAGAAAAGACCCATGTCCCCTCTTGACTGCAGAGCCACCCAATAGATTTTCAGTTGTCTCTAGAAGGAAAGAGAGCTGGTCGGCAGAAGAAACCGTTGAGGGAACAGAATACTACTCTTCCTATATCCCTCACTGGTGTCTTCTTCCTGATCCGTCTCATCCCAAGTATCAAACAGGCAGAAAACTGATTGTAGTCAATAAAATTAAGCAGAGTAGCAAATACATTCACACTGTAACATGAATGTGCAAAGACAATATATCACCTTCGTTCTTTACGACTGTACTTATCTTCCTCAAAAGTCCACAAACCTTGGATAGTAAAGGAAAAAGACTACATTCAATCTGCCAAATTTGGAAATGCTACTCTGATGTAATAATAGAAATAGTGCTTTTAGGTAAAATATGTGATCTCTCAGATTTCACATCTCCTCTCCTGGTAGAGGTTTGTGGCTTTTGTGACCTCAAAGAGAAAGAATGAAGCAAATCTTGAATCTATGTGTTGTCCTCTAATTCCTTTGGTTTCCATGGTGACATTCTTTGCTTTGCAGGTTGCTGCTTAGACTGCTGGAATCAACCTAGCAGCTTGTATAACTCTCAGTCCTTGTTTTCTTGTCTTGGTTGGGATCTGATAGTCTAACCCTGATGAGCTTTGCCCGCCTGCATTCCAGACCCCAGGCCTTACTTTAACTCTGTGCAGTCTGGTTCTCAGTATTTCTGAGCAAATTACCATTTTTGCACGCCTGTAACCCATTCTTCGCCCACCAGCGTGCTAGTGTGCTGAGGTACACAGCTCTGTGCTAATGGAATACCGATCTTCTCCATATAAGGAAAGGCTTTCAAGTCTATTGTCATATTGCAAAATCCTGTCTCAAATGTTTTCCAGTCTCATTACAACGATTTATTCCCACTCTCATGTCCACTTCATCCCCCTGGGCAAATGGGTGCCATTGATTGGTTTAGGAAAACATTACACAGGGGAAAAGTGAAAGAAAAAAACAGCTCGATGATTTACTTAAAAATATAAAAATAATCGAGGGACCTAAACTAAAGGCAATATATTTCACCTCTCTTTTCCAGTTCATTCACTAGTTCACTCAAGGAAGTGAACAGTTCCCAGACGCTAAATGAAAGAAGACCAACAGCAGCAGGGAAGACCTGGCAAGTGATGGGTTCAAACTGGCAAAGAAAGCATGTCATTCAAAGCTCCATAACTTTTATTATAAAATCTATTCAAAGTTCTTCATATCCCTAAAATTGTTTCTTCAAACTATCTATGAAAATCACTGATCTCTAAATCGGTGAAAACCGACTGCAGATCAAAGCGAATTCTGCTGGCTTGATTTTTCAGAAGTCCGGAGAGTGACCTTGATGGGACTCACCGTAATTGGCCCTGAATATATTTCCCGAATCTTTTTGTCCACTTTCTGCTGACCTTGGCATTTCTTCTCATGCTAGACCATTATTTGTTCTAGAGATTATAACATGAGGAAATTGTGGAAATATCATTTTCTTTGTCTACTGTACGTTATATATGCTATACTTTCTTTTCCTGAATGAATTGTGACAATGGAATTATGGAGCACGGCTGAATTCTCCTTTATTATCTTTTATTGTCTTCATATTTTTTCTGATTCTCTTCCTTAGCAAGTCATATGTTTTTTTCAATCCCTTTTTTAAGATCTTGTCAATATATGTTTTAAATCAAAAAACCATATTATAATACCTTTTCATTTTCTAGATGTATGTTTAAGCTGCTGCTTGCTTGGTTGGTTGTTTGTTTTCCTTATACTGAGCATTAACTTTTGGGAGTAAGGTAATAAATATACCAAACTGTGTCTCAATGTGTCCTAAGCCCCTCGCATATAACCATTATTGTGGAAATCCCACTGTAACGTTGTCAGTCCCATAGCTGTTAAAACAAAGAGCGAGTCAATGAGTATGAAGCTTTTATAACTGGGTATATTAATTTGCTAGGGCTGCCATAACAGAATGCCACAGAAGAGGCGGCTTATGCAACAGACATTTACTGCCTTATAGTTCTGGAGGCCAGAAGTCCAAGATCAAGGTGTCCCCAGGCTTATTCCTTCTAAAGGCTGTGAGAGAAAATCTGTCCAATGCCTTTCTCCCAGATTATGTGGGTTTGTGTCAGCTTTTGTCATTCTGTGGCTGCCTTCCTCTTCGCATGGTGTTCCCTGTATGTGTGTCTTTCTGGGTCCAAATATCCCCCTCTTTATGAGGTCACTAGTCATAATGGATTAGAGTCTACCCTGATGACTTCACCTTAACTACTTAAATCTGCAACCACCCTATTTCCAAATAAGGTCACATTTTGAGTTTTGAGGGTTATGACTTCAACATACAAATTTGAGGGGAACACAATTCAATCCATAGCACTGAGTATACTAAGGAGACATATATCTGGATGATTTAGACAGTCACATCAAATATTATTTTCAGAAATATTTTTTGCTGCAGATTATCTTGCATCTAAGCATTTGTGCTATTGTGATACTTAACCTAATTCCTAAGAGTGAAGGTAAAGGTTCATTTTCAAAATAGTATCAAATTTCTTCCTCAAGTTACTCATAGCAAAGAGGCTAGGTGCCAGTAATTACACAACTACCCTCTTTTTAATCTAAATTATTTCTAAGCTGCTATGGTCTGAATCACCCAAATTCATATGTTTAAATCCTAACCACTAAGGTGATGGTATTAGGAAGTGGAGCCTTTGGGAGATGATAAGATCATGAGGGTGAACCCTTTGCAAATGGATTAATGACCTCGTAAAACAGCTCTAGAGAGCCCCTGTCCCTTTCTGCCATGTGAGGACACAGTGAGAAGATGACCATATGTGAACCAGGGGCCTCACTACACACCAAATCTGCCAGCACCTTGATCTTGCATGTTTCAGCCTCCAGGAGTGTGAACAATTAATTTCTGTTATTTATAAACCACCCAGTTTATGGTATTTTGTTATAGCAACCCTAATGGACAAAGACATAAGCCAAATGACTTCTCGAGAGATGTTGATTGCATTGTTTGTAGACTTGAACTGTCTTTGGAGGTCTTCTTGTGTCCCAAAGTAACCTGCTACTCTGGCCAGAGAGAAGATGATTCTCAGAAAACAAGCCTGAACCAGCTGATGTGAAACGCAGGGGAGCAGTTCCCAACACACACAAAGCCTGGGATACAGTGGGCACTCAATGTTTACTGAATGATTAAATTGACTGAATGATGGAGTGTGACCAGGCCAAGTGCACATAAAATGCATTCATGAAGAAGGAGTGAGAGAGCCTGCCCTACAGGGAGTGGAAGATATATGTAGAGAGAGTTCTGCTTGCAGCCTATTGATTTCACCCTGCCATGATATAATATTTGGGGAGCTATTCTATTGTCATTTCAGACTTCTTTAGATCCTGCTTAGTCCTATCTTCACATTTTACAAATAATAATTTAAAAAAATACCCTGAGACCCAGAAAGGTTTAAACTTGTTGCCTGGTTGACTTGCTTAATAGTAGTGATAAGGTCAGTACTAAAATCTAAGCTTCCCCAAACCCAATAAATTGCTCCATTCCAGCAAGTGTCCAGATGTTTTTCTTTTTCTTCCAGCTAGGTAAAGTTGCACAGTTATGAACACCACTTTGGACTGTGTGACTGAATTTTACTCTTTGCTATTTATTATAAAGGATACTGTGAAATAAGCTTTCTGGAGGTCCTAATAGCATTCCTAGAAGTGATTGTTTTTCCCATAAATATGTATATAGATTTTTTTAGAAACATTTATACCACCCATAGGAAGCCTACTAGCAAAGCATGTCTCTAAACTCAACACTGATAAGTGTATATGACCACCATACAAGATTATGTAGCATCTTTCCTACAATGTCATTAGGGCCTTTGCTCATGGGTAAGTTCGATTTTAGAATTTTTTAAGGGTAGGAACCACATATTATTTACCATTGTTATCAAAATCTGACACATTCTAAGCCCCTAATAAAAATTAGTTGAAAAGTTAATAAAGTATTAAAAGATGAATAAATGGATATACAAATGGATGATGTGGTCGTTCTTGATTTTAATACCAACAGGCTAATTGAACTACATTTATTGAAATTTTTGTTCAATAACCACATTACTTCAGAGGGAATATACACCACCATATCTAATTGAAGAAGGTAAATTTTAGAAGAAAGGCTATGTCTGTAAAGAAGATTAACACAGACATGACAGATAAATAGTCAGCTGCTTCCCTTTTTGCATGTATCCCGAGGAATTACCTCCTTGCCCAGCTTTCACCTTCATTCAGTAAAGAGTTTGCCCTATACGCCTATGGACTTGGCACTGACGGTTGTGAGCAAGGTTTTGCATTCTGATTCAATTATTTTGTATCTAAAGTCCCCAAGGGTAGTGACATGGCCTTCTCTGCTTTCTGTTGTCTCCATGGTGACAAGAACTCTGCATCTAGTGTCTGTTTGAGACATGCTGTTGACTGGATCTTACATTCAAGGTTTTATCCTGTGAACAAAGCTTTGGCCAATTCTCATGAACTCAGAACTGCACATTTTTGCCTAGCATATTTCAGCAAACATTTCATTTGATTTCTGAGCTCTGTCAATAATTCTGCAATTATGAAGTTTGGCTTTGTTCCCTTTAAAAAGGACAAATCCTACATAATGCTGACTGGATGTTGCAATAAACGTAGTAAGCAAATGTTGCCATGTTCTAATTTAAGGAATAGTGTACTCTAATCCCAATAGTTTGACTGCTGGAAAATCCCCTCATTTGAGTTTAAATACTCCAGCTGAAATCTCTCTGAGGAAAATGCAAGTAGTATTCAAAAAAATGGGATGCTATATAGGTAGGATCCAATTGAATGGAGAGGAAGAAGACACTGCTTTAATGGGAAGTGTTGGGTGGCTCATCACGGTAGGATTAGGCACGCAAGGGCTGCCGTGGAGAGACAGGGTGTCTGGAGAGAGCAGTGGCACCCACATATGGGAAAGGCATGAAGAAGACTGATCAATGATTCGAGGGAAAAGGTAATTAAAACATGTGCCCCTTTCACACTTTTCCTCAAACATAACCTGAGAACCACCACAGTCTCCCACATGTTAGCAAATGATAGGAGCAGGCTTGAACATCCAAAACAGCTTTGCAAAGGGTTTTCAAAAATTCACTTGCATTACCAATGCAGAGAGCAATTGTTTCACAAAATGTATCATTACACCGACCAAATTTATATCATTTTCAGATTCTTTTCAAAACAAAAAATACAAGTCTTCATCTCAAATAGATCTGTAAAATCATAACAGAAAGGAGAAATGAGTTTATTGTTCCCATTAGCCCTGCTGCTTATTTCTACTTTACCTACCCTAATTTTTCCTCCCAGTGTTCTTGGAGAAGGAGCAAGGCAAAATGAGTCCACACTGCAGTGTAACTGTGGCCATGATCTATAATGGATGGCTAACATTTCCAAATATCAGGCTTCAGTGAGGGCACAGGAAATGTACCTTGTAAATAACAAGACTAAGTTAAATTGAATTTTTTCCTTTGTATTGAGTGCTAACTCACCTAAGATCTTTAACTAGCATCTGAGGTTTGACTGTTTCATTTATACTGCCTCCTAACCTTACTTTGACACCTGGCTCTGCACCAAGGATGTGCTTTCAAGTGGGGTTGGTTGTTTTTTTCATTTTTGGGGGTCAGGAGACGTGATCAGAGTCCTCCTCAATTTCAATCACTGTTTCCGGATCATTACTACATGACTGACGCTCTAGAGCACTTATTTCAGAACGGCATATCGTCTGGAAATACCATTCCCTCCCTTCCTCGTTGCTCTCATCTACAGATCTCTCACTTATATTCCCCATTCATGGAAGACTACAACACCCACTTACAGACTTCATATCTACTTCAAGTTCTCCCACCGTCCTGGGAAAATTCACCACCCAGGGGGACAACCATCAACTCCCTGGCCTCTCAGTTCTCCAATGGCGTTGTATCCAATGACATATCTCTCTATTCCACTTTAAGCGCTCATGCCCATGGCCTCACCCTAGTCATTCCCCTTACCTGTAACCACTCTAATTCCAAAATATCTGGTCTTCTAATCATAAAAATTTCATTATCAGCTTTTACAAAAATTATCTGCCTTATGACCTCTAGCATTCTACTTTCTCCCGATCTAGAAGTCACACACACTGTATACTGCTTGAGCAAACAAGTGAATGAACACACATGTAAAATGAAGAGGAAAATGCCAATAGCCCAATAACAACAACATCTCTTCCCCTGTTGAATAGAAACCTCCAGATCCTGTGCTGCATCTGGCCCTGAGTTGCTGTGTTGCACTGGTGAATGCAGATGAAAGCTGAGCCTCCTCCCTCTCAGTGTCATTACAAAATACCTTGACACCAGAAATGGGTAAGGGTGGAGGACAAAGGACTCCAGGAGAATAATAGAATTTTTATTTGAAAAATGAAAATAATTCTTCAAAATATGACACTTAATAGCTAAGAAGACCAAAAATTATATATGGCACAAGGTGCCTCTTTTATTTTCTCTTATTTGTTTTCTCCCCATAGAATTAGAGACACACAATTCCTTTCCCTTGACCAGCTGATTGAGGAGTGACTCCAGCAAATGTTGGTTTAACAGAACTGGTGACTGTAATAGAAACGAACTCCTGTGAGACCTCCTCATTGAATTATATTTTGGTGAGTAATTTCAGGATCCATTTAGTACTTCTCTGTGAAGTCCATAAACTTCGTTGGCTAGACTTACGGTCATTTGCAAAATATTTTAACCTGAATCTCTTTTCTTCATTTCAGAAAAAAAAAAAATCCATCTATCTAAATTTCTTGAAATTATTGAAGAATTAAAAATCAGACAAAGTCACTTCTAACTGTGAAGCCTTTCCTGACTTCTCTTTCTCTTTCAGTTCATATCTACTCTACTCCCTCCCTCTTTATTTTAGAGGCGTTTCCCCCTCTAAAGTCTCTTGACTTCTAATTCCATCTTGGAGTCAGTGCCTTGCCAGAGGCACTGCACTGGTATAGAAGGGTAGTAAAGATTTTCTCACTTCAATCCTTTAAACGTGAAATACAGGCTTTTACATGTATATGACTGGCCATCATATGCTTGCTACTGCTCCCCCCACCCCCTAGGGTTTCAGGAAGTCCACAAAGTGAGAAAATTCTTCCCGTTATGATGAAAATAGACATTATGTCGACATATGTCAGAAAGCAACATCATTAGAATTCCGGACAATGAAGTGCTAAAAAAAAAGCTGGCTACAGCCAATGCCATGCAACTCTTCTAGACTCTGCATTCAATGACATTATGTTGGTAGCTGGAAATCAGTCATGGTGGTGGAAAAACTTACACCACATAAATTGGCAAATGCTACAAATTAAAGTTTATTTTGTTTTGGGGTGTGTGTATGTGTGTGTGTGTGTGTGTCTGTGTGTGTGTTTTGCCAGACAGCTAGTTTACCACTACATCATTGCTTCCAGACCTTATTCAGGCAGTCCAAGAATAAGAGTGCATGCTTTTTCAAGGTGAAACAAAAGTAGACCAAGCAAAACTTTGAAGAATTTTTCTTGAAAATAAACCCATGTCTATTCTAAGTAGAAATAGTTTAATAGTCTCCCCATTGGTTCCCACTTTAAACACTCATGTGTCTTGCATTCCCATGTCTCTTCTCCTTCTGCACCCTCCTTTCCTCTACAGCATCCTTCCAGGGTAGCCCTTTCTGGGATTATTTTGTTCCCTTTATCTCACATTAAGTGGAAGCTCCATTGTGTTATTCTGAGAACATACTGTCCAAAGAAAATGTTTTTGATTTACTCTTTGCAATTAAACACATTCCATTGCCTTCTAATTTATACATTGAATTACAAAATTGTGAAATACATAAATATGGTTGCTGCTAAATACAACATAGCATTCTGACATCCGTGTGATTAATTAATGTTAGTTAACTGACATTCATTATTCTTCAAAATTTATTTCCTATGATTGCTCATGTCTTATATTTTTATTTTTCATATTACCCCAGGCTGTACTTATATCCTCTTCCTTTACAGCTTTTATCTACCATAAATTGTATTCTGGTCAACCACTGTAAAAATATTGAAAGACAAACTGAAAGTTTTGTCTTTTTTGTTTTTGTGTTGTTTTATATTTTAAAAATAAAACATCTCCTCATGTGTCTTTGCAAAAGCACATAAGGAAAATATGTGTTCTCTTAGTTTCTGAAGTCCTAAGAAAATAATTAGAGGAATGATAATAATAAAATTAATATACTTACCCCATGATCTTTATAAATGCATTTATAGGAATGCATTTTTGGAAAGATCTCTGTCAACTTTCTCAGAAGAACAAAAGAACTCATTCCTTATTTTTAATGGTACTGAGTAACAGTATTGAGAGCACATTTTCACATGTTCTTTGACACAACCTAATATTTTTTAGTATACTCATTCAGAAGAAGCCAAACAAAGCATTAAATAAATAGAGAGCAAATGTGTTATTCATGTGACTCCACTGTCTTATTTACACACCCAAGGCAGACCTCATTCACTGAGGTCATCATTCTCACTGAGCACAGAAAAGCCTAGAATCCTTCTCTTCCCAATTGGAATTTGCTATAAGTTAAAAATATCTTTTTGCTAAGGTCCTTATTTTTTAACTGTACTATATAATATGTCTTTGATAATCTGATACTCTTGAAATCCCTTGTGAATTAAATGATACACAAGGAGCTGAAATAGTTTTCAATTTCTCCAAGTTCCTAGAGATGCTATATAACTTTCTTTTTACTTGCTGGATTTCCTCTTGTTCTATTTCTAATATTAAAATATGTACACAGGCCTTAATTAAAACAGATTTGAAGTTTTAATTAGAGCTGTTTTGTGTACTCCAGCTATTTATGAACACCTTAAAAAATGCCTGAAATATTTATATGAAAAGACAAGAAAGGAAGTTGCTCAATTATGTGGTATCCTTAACTCAAGGGCTATAAAAACATCTGGCTAATGTGGAAATTTTGCAAGTGATAGCTTTGACTTCACATGTGAGGAATACTTCCTGTTATTTGACTCTGAAATTTGCAGTCATAAGAGAACAAAGTCACGAATAAAATTCACCAACAGTTAATATTCTGACTTACCCTGTAACAGTAGATCCAATAATCTTTCTGTTCATCTTATAGCCTACTTCATATCATAAGAAGATAGAAATTGCAAATATTTGCTCCTAAGCTCCTGTGATAGGCAGGATGGCAGCCCCACCAAAAAAATGTCTACGTTCCTAATCCTCAGACATGTGACTCTATTACCTTACATAGCAATGGAACTTCGTAGATATGATTGAAATGGGAAGAGTATTCTGGTCTATCTGGATGAGTCCAATATGATCACTAGATTTTTTACAAGTGGAAGAGGGAGGCAACGGCATCAGAGAGAGATCTGAAAATGCCACACTGCTGGCTTTGAATACAGAGTAAGGAAGGGTCCATGAGCCAAGGAAGGCAGGCGGCCTCTAGAAGCCAGAAAAGGAATAAATGTTCCCCAAGAGCTTTCAGTAGAAACACAACCAACTTGTTGATTTTAGCCCAACGAAAACTTGGGACCTCTAAGACTGTACCATAACGAATGTTTGGCTTTTTATAAGTGCTTTGTTTAAGTGTTGTAACAGTTTGTGGCAATTTGTTACAGCCACGATAGGAAACTAACACATCACCTTATCCATTCCAGAGAAAGGAAAAATGGAAGGCGTTAAATCTATATGACCTTTTACCTGAAACATAAAAATGAATCCTTAAAAATATCTTGGATCATACACAATAAAAATACTTTAAAATTTTAAAATATCTTAAATTTCTTCTGTGTCCCCTCACAATGCTGCTGTTGTAGCACTCGGAAATGCTCTCACTATTGATTGTATGTGAAAAGTACATTTTTTCATGACTTCCAGGAAAGGTTTCTGTAAAAGTTGGAAACAAACAGTCTCAATACAAAGCAAGTTTTTCCAATAGTAAGCAAAAGATAATAAAAGAAGCAGAGTTTATATTTCTCGGGTCAGAACATATTCTTAATAATAACTTCATTGTTACTTTTTAAAAGAATTTTCTCACATACCATATGATTTATATGAAGTATAAAAATAATGAATAGATGTATCATCAAGAAAATGGTTACTTTACAGAGGCCAAGGATGGACCAATGACCGGGGTAGTGGTTACACAGGTTTGTTCAATATGTGAAATCCATGAAGCTGTATTTTGTGCCTTTTTATGTATTATGTATATCATAGTGAAAAATGTATCTTTTAAAAAAGATACAAGGTACCATTTTTTACCTACCAGCTTGGTAAAGATAAAAAAAAAGTTCTGTAACACTTTGTTGTGTTCTAATAGTCACGCACTGCTGGGAGGGGTGTCAGTTACTACAACCTAAATCATATAATATGTGCTCTCTTTATGGCTTATTTTGCTCCGCATTATAGCTGAGATTCATTCGGGTAGTATCAGTGAAATTTCAATTTGCAGTTCTCTTATGAGGAGATATTTTAAACTTTAAAATTTTTAGTTTCCATAAGCTGTTTACTTCCTGTATCCATGAGTGGAGGATCGTTTTCTTATGGACTTCTTTAAATGTAAAAGAAGCTAGTTGTTTGTCTGGGATATGAGTTGTAATTATTTTCTTCATTTAGTCATGCCTTTTGATATTGATATGATGGTTCTTGCCATGAAGAATTCTTTGAAAAAAATTGTAATATAATGTAATTAATTTTTTATGGTCATTAAACTCCCCCCCCCATTATGTTGTTTTCTTCGATGGGTCTGCTGTCTTCAGAGAATTCCATAACTTTTGTAAAATCACACCTTAATGTCAACAAAGATGTAAGTGTAATAAATAAAAAGTGATAACACTGAAAAAAAAATAAAAGCATTTTCTCTAGCTTTTTAAAAGTACTTTTATAGCTTGGGAGTGTTCTGTAGCTCCGTGAATTTCTACACACAACAAAATTGTCATTAGTAAATATTCTCAAACAAAACTATTCTCATAACCCACTTAAATCAGCAAATAAAACGTGTTTTTGTTGTAATAATATGTGAATCACATTAAAATTCATTGCATACTGAAGACTAAAATGTTATAGATTTGTTTATATAACTAAACATGCTAGTTCACACAAATGGCATGTAGCTTAGCATTAAAGGACAATGTGTTTCAGGGCTGGGATTGCCCCTAAATTGCCTGAAGTGTGATTTTAGAGATGTTATGCAAAACTTTCATACCCAAAGATGTCCCCAGGCCAAAATAGCATAGCTCTGAAAATGCACAACAAAAAGGTATTTACTTAAGACTATCTTGCCAAGAGTTTTATTTTATTTAAAATCAAAATAATTTTATAGTAATACATTTACTCATTTACTCATTCACAGAAACTTTCTTGAGTGGCAAAAATATAGTAAAAATAAAAGGACAGGTACTAGAATTCACAAGTTTGAGTTAAAATTCAGGTTTAACTCTTCATGAGCAGCATAGCCTCAGATAATATATTCACCCTCTCTGGCCTCTAATTTCTCCATTTTTGAAATAGGGATAAAATCCACCTTACATATGAAGTAGAATAGTCTAATGGTGAAAGCAAAAATTCACAGATACTGCCTGTGTCAAAATCCTGGCTCAGCCACTGACTCTGTGATCGTGGGCAAGTAGTTAATGAACTTGGGGAGTCTGCCTCAGTTTTCCCACCTATAATATAGCACCTACCTCATAGAGTTGTTAGTAAGATTACATATAAAATATAGTATCACATTGTGCATGTTGTACATGCTCAGTATGTGTTATCCACTGTAACAGGGTGTGGTGACAGTGTCGATAAGATTATGTAAGAAAAACATAGAGCACTTTGTGCTTAACATAGTGCTTGTTTCCCCAAAAGATAATAAGCATTTACAATGTGTAAATGAGGAAATAAAACACATATATGTATATACAGAATATATAAAAACTCAACAGCAAAAAAGGAAAAAAAGTCTGATTTGAAAATGGGCAAAGGATATGAATAGACATTTCTCAAAAGAAGACGTACAAACAGCCAACAAGTATATGAAAAAATTCTCAGCATCAGTAATTATCAGGGAAATGCAAACCAAAATGACAATATCATTGCATCCCAGTTAGGGTGGCTAACATTAAAAAGACGAAAAATAACAAATGCTAGTGAAGATGCAGAGAATATGAAACTCTTATACACTGTTGTTGGGAATACAAATTGGTTCAGCTACTGTGGAAAATAGAAACTACAAATAAAAACTACAAATACAACTACCATATGATCCACTACTGAAAATTTATCCAAAGGAAAAAACAATCGGTATGTGAAGAGATACCTGCACTTTCATGTTTATTACAGCACTATTCGTAATAGCTAAGATACGGAATCAACCTAAATGTCCATCAGTAGGTGGACTGGGTAAAGAAAATGTGGTATATATACACAAAGGAATACTATTCAGCCATAAAAAAGAATGAAATCCTGTTATTCGTGGCAACATGGATGAGCCTGGAAGACGTTTTGTTAAGTGAAATAAATCAGGCACAGAAAAATAAATACCACATTTTTCACTCATATGAGGGAGCTGAAAAATAAAAAAAAAAAAATGTTAGTCTCATAGAAGTAGAGATTAGAATAGAGGTTATTAGGGGCTGGGAAGGGTGGAGCGGAGAAAGATAGGGAGAGATTGGTTAACAGACACAAAGTTACAACTACATAGCAGGAATAAGTTTTAGTGTTCTGTAGCACTGCAGGGTGAATACGGTTAACAACAATTTAGTGTATATTTTTCAAAAAACTAGAAGAGAGGATTTTGAATGTTTGCAACACAAATGATAGAAGTTCGAGGTGATGAAATGCTTACCACCCTGATTTCATCATTACACATTGGATATACATATTGAAATATCACTCTGTATGCCACAAATATGTACAATTATTATGTTTCAATTAAAAGGAAAAGGATGAAAGCCATGTGTTTCTATGCAGTACATGCGTATGAATGTATTGTTCAGGAAATTTCCTTTTTCACCTTTGTTTCCCAAAGGCCAACACAGTGTGAGCCCTAGTATTTGTTTAATAAATGTCTGTTAATGCAATAAGTACCTTATCGACATCTCCAAATTTGACCTGGGCTCCACTTTTCCCCTGTCCTCTCTCCCATATGCCAGTCTAGCTTTTAAAAATAATTTTGGTTAGGGGTTTGCTCCTAGACAGACTAGCCTAGGGGTTTGCTCCTAGACAGACTAGGCATTGCTTTTGCCCTTGAAATAAATACAAATCTCATCACTTTCAAAATAGTTTCTATTGTAAAACCCAGTAGTTTCTATTGCTGGTCTGCCCCCTTGGGGCCACCCTACAATCCCCTTTCAGTTTCCATGCAGCCGACTAGCACCTGCTCTAGTCTCCCAGCATCCCTGTGTGCGCAGCCCTTCTTCCTCTCTCCTCCCTAGCAAGGCACAGACACCAGGAGGCCAGGCAATAAAGAAGGACAAGGGGTGTGGGCTTAGTGAGCCAACGTAGACCGGGCATCTGTGAGGCCTTTCTGTTCATTCTTCCCCAATCGGGGTTAAAGAATACCCTATCAATGTGAAGGAAAGCCGATTACAGGACTAGAGCCAGATATGAGTCCTTGCTCTATTTGAAAGGATACACCCGAATCATTTCCTCTAAAAATCAATCAAGTAGTTATTGTGTGTTCATGGCTTCCTCTGCCATTCTGCATAGTGTGACCTTTGTAAGCCGGAACTGCTTTTCACCCATCTGTGTACCTTCAAGGCATGGTACAGCGCCTGATCCACAGTGTGTAATGCTGTTGAATTGAATTATTAAACTGGACTAAGTCACAAATTATTCATACAGCTTCTGATTTATTAGTTCATCATTTATTGAGAATTATGAACTAGTTGCAGGAGGAAAAAAGATGAATAGGATTTCTTTCCTGCCACAGAGAGGCTCATAATTAGTGTGGGAGAGAGACATATAAACTAATAATTACAATAACAATAAGAAAATACTCTAACACTTTTATGTATGAAATGTTATGAAAGCACGTAAGATGCAATGATTTACTGACTCTTCTTGGGGGAGTGGAGGAATAAAAATGTAACTGGATTTTGAAGGATGACTGTGTATTCAAGAGGCAGAGAATTTGAGCCAAGGGAAAAGAAATAATAAATGCAATGGCATGGAAGCACAAATAATAATATTAAAACGTTAATAACTAAAACATATTATACTATGTGTTAGGCTCTGTTTTGAGCCCACCCCCCCACGCCACACACATTCATTTAATACTCATACAATCTGACAACATATGTACTATAATTATTCCCAATTTACATGAGCAAAGACTGATGCACAGTACAGTTAAGAAATTCAGCAAAATTCACATAAGTAATAAATGGTAAAAGGAAGATGCGAATCCAGGTAACCATGCTCCATAACCACTATACAACACTATGTGAATTAAAAGGTATGTCTGGAAAGTATCAACTACTCCTTATGGATGAAATAAATATAGGCTTTGTAATAAGTAGTGTCAGAAGATGAAGCTGGAATGGTGGACTGGGATAAGTTTGTCAATATCCTCAAATTTGGAGCTAAAGTTAAGACTACACCAGCTCGGTACCTGCTCAGTGCATCTACTCATATGGGGCTGTAAAAGAACATTGGGTGCTAGCAAGTTATTAGAAAAATAATGAAATGGAGAAAAGCACATTTACCAGGATTCCTCTCAGAAAAAGTTCTGAGTGTGTTAGCAAAGAAACTGATTAGCTTCTTGGGACGGGGGATGATGCCCCAGGGAAATATATTTAATCTACAACAGATGCCCCCTAAATGCCTGAGTCTTATATGTTCACGAGGATAAATTTTGACAATTGTATACACCTGTGAAATGATCACCCATAACAAAACAAGATATAGAATGTCTCCATCTTCCAGAGAGTTTCATGTACCCCTTCTGGTTAATTCTCTCTCCCATACCATACCTGTTCTTTCACCACAGATTAGTTCTAGCTGCATTTGAGTTTCATATAAAAAGATGTATACAACGCGGCGTTTTTGAGTCTTGTTTCTTCCTCTTGGCATACCATTTTGGGAATTAATTCATGTTGTTGTATCTAATGGTTATTTAGATTTTTTTTATTATTGAGTAGTATTCCATTGTATAATTGTATGACAATTTGTTTATTCATTGTCTTGCTGATGGGAATTTGGAAATTAGGGTTTTTCCAGTTGGGGGAAATTATTAATAAAACTGTTATAAAGATTTTGTACAATTCTTTTTTGTGGACACATTCATTTTCTTGGGTAAACACTTAGGAATGGAATTTTTACGTTATCAAACCAGAGTATCCTAACTCCCTCTTAAGAAAGATCAGTCTGGTTATTAAAAATCTTCATTCGATAGAATAAGATGTACAAGTTTGGGGCCAGAGCTGAATTGTGCATGATAATTGCAGGGGCGGGGGAGTGCTTCCTTCTCCCCCTTTCTCATGGAATGTTCAGCCTCATATCTAAATAACTGCATGAAAGTCTGTTGGTAAAGGAATGCCAAATTATTAACCTGGTGGTGGCGGCACCAAAATTTCTTAGATATACAATAGTTATAAATGTGGATTTTGCTTTAAAGATTCTAAGAAGTGACATAATTAAATCTGTGTCTCATATGACAGTAAGTTTTGCACAATGTGGAAGGTGGACTAGGAACTGGGAAATAATTTGAAAGGCTGTTGCAACAGCCCAGACGGAAAATGAGGTCAGCATCTTTGGGAATTGTTAGAGGAAAACTGAATGCAAGAGACACGTAAACACTGCTTGTAAATGTGTGTGTACAGTTTTGTAATCATACCCTTTTTGATTCTCTTTCACTGCATTCAGTGCATCCACGCACAGCAAATTCTATAGAACCATT